>WOXC01001222.1:0-166865 GCA_011680675.1 Gymnobelideus leadbeateri
ACAGAGACAGAGAGACAGAGACAGAGAGAGACAGAGACAGAGACAGAGAGAGAGAGAGACAGAGAGACAGAGAGAGAGAGAGAGACACACACAGAGAGAGAGACAGAGACAGAGAGAGACAGAGAGAGAGAGACAGAGACAGAGAGAGAGAGACAGAGAGAGAGAGACAGAGAGAGAGAGACAGAGAGAGAGAGAGAGAGACAGAGAGAAGAGGGAAGGAAGGAAAGGAAGAAGAGAGGAAGGGGAAAAGAGAGTAAGAAAGAAAAAAGAGATAAAGAGAGAGAAAAGAAGAAAGGAAGGAAAATGAAAGAAAGAAAAGAGGGCCATTAAACTATCTCTTTAAAATGTCTGGAAGGAATCTGACAAGTAGGAAAGCTTTAAAAGCTACATACCGAACTTATTTAGGTTTACATCTATCTATCTATCTATCTATCTATCTATCTATCTATCTATCTATCTATATGTATATATATAGAACATATATATAACATATATATATATATATATATATATATATATATATATATATATATATATATATGTTCTGTTGTTATTGTTCAGTCATTTCAGTCTTGTCCAACTTTTTGTTGACTCCATATTGGGGTCTTCTTGACAAAGACACTGGAGTGGTTTGCCATTTCCTTCTCCAGCTAATTTGACAGATGAGGAAACTGAGGCAAACAGGGTGAAGTGACTTGCCCAAGGTCACACAGCCAGTAAGTGCCTGAGGTCACATTTGAACTCATGAACATGAGGCTTCCTAATTGTGACTGATGAAACCTTTCTCAGTATGAAAATAATGGAAGAAGGATATATGGGCATATGAATACATATGTGAATGTGTGTTTATATGTTTACAGGTATACATGGATAGAGGGCACAGGTTGAATTTGGTGGGAAGGGATGATACTTAAGGGGTGAAGTTAAGAGGTGAGAGAGGAAAGTGGCAAGAGGAGATGGGGAGAGACAGGGTAGGGTAAGCTATCTCATGTAGAAGAGGCAAGGGAGGGGCAGCTAGGTGGCACAGTGAGTAAGAGCGCCGGCCTCAGAAAATGAGCCCCCACACATAAATAATGACTGGCCGTTTAACCTCGAGCAAGTTACTTAACCCCAATTGCTTAAAAATAAAAAAGAAGAAGAAGAAAAAGAAGAAGCAGCAAGGGGAAGTGGTTGCAGGGGAGGGGAAGAACAGGAAGGCAAAAAGGCAAAACCATATTCTCATTGAATCATGCTCAGGGAGAGAATCACATACATACTAAATGGGATATCTCACCCTGCTGGAGAGTAGGGGCAAGGGGGATGAGAAGGGGAGGATGGAGGGGAGGGCATTTTGGGGGGAGGGGAGGTTGGAAGTACCCACTATAGAAGAGGGACAGGATCAAAGTAGGGAATGGACCAGGTGGGGGGTGGGATGGGTGGGAGGGAATCATAAGCAGCCTTGTACACTATATCCACTATGGTGATGTTTTGCATAGCTATACATGTACAACACATACTGAATTGCTTATCTTCCCAGAAGGAATGGGTGACAAGAGAGGAAGGGAATGGATCTGGAATTCGAGGTCTTAAAATTAAATGTTTCAAATACACATAAATACTATTATTAATACTATTTTGCATGTAATAGGGAGATAAGATGTGCAGGCATTGGGGCACAGAGATTCACCTTCCTCTAATGGAAAAGTTGAAGGGGGTATGGGAGAAGGTATGGGAGAGAGCAGACTGGAGGAAGTGATATCTTGTGGGACTGCTATTCTGGGAGGTTGGGTAGGGGAATAACGGGGGGAAAATGATTGTAACTCAAAATCTGGCAGAAATGAATGATGTAAAACAGGAGTTAATAAAGCATTTGTTTAAAAAAAAAAGAGAAGATGAGGCTTCCTGACTCCAGGCCCAGTGTTCTGTCTATTGGGCTACCTAGACACCTACGTTTATTTGTTGCATCTGCTTATTTATGTATTTATTATACTTTTTTTTAAAGTAAGCTGTACACAAAAGAGAATCACAGTTCCATGTGTGATCTTTTTTTTTGTCAACTGTGTATTTGGAAATGCTCATTTCATTTGTTGTTTGTTAAATTCATGTTTGTTGATTGGTTGATTATGTCCTCTGTCACTCCTCTCTGCCCACCCCACCGGAGTCTTCTCTTCTCAAGGCTGAGCATCTACAGTGCCTTTGATCCATCCTCAACAAGGCCTTTCAAAGCCACATTGTCAATTTCTTTTGAAGACTCTCTGGGTAATCAATGACCCTCTTCACATGTGGTGCCCAGAACTCAACCCCATGCTTCCTGAGTCATCTGAGCAGCTTGTATTTTGTTACAGATCTCTTCTCTTGTCCTCTAACCTATAAAAGAAGGATAATACTCCCATGGCACCTACCCCACAGGGTTCTTGTGAGGATCAGTGGGAAAATGGACCAAGGGCATGCCCAGGTATGCCCCAGGAAAAAGTAGATAAGCTCCTACTTCCTTTTCTGTCTCCTGGACAAGGTATACGTTCTCTAGAGAATTTCCCTCCTCTTGGCTCCTCCCTGATTGCCCAACAGGTTAAGCAGTTTTCTTTTTGGAGGGCAATTGCAGTTAAGTGACTAGTTTTTTTTTTACGTGGCTAGTTTTTGTGTTAAGTGTCTGGGGTCAAATTTGAACTCAGGTCCTCCTGACTCTAGGGCCAGTGCTCTATTTCACTGCACCACCTAGCCTCCCAGTTTTCTTTTTCTTTAATTGTTCTCTTTTTACTAAAAATTTAACAGTCATAAATAAACACAAATATTTCAATATCCGTAGAAGAACAAAAAAAAGTTATATGTAGACTTGTTATTATGTGAACTTGTTATGTACACTTTTTAGAAAGTGTATGTTAAATTTAACAAAGTAGCAACAAAACTGCCCTGCTTTTTGTCTGTCTTTGTATCCCTAGTACTTAGCACAGTGCCTAGCTAGCACATGGTATGTGTTTTTAAAAATGCTTGTTGTACATGGCTAATATGGGAATATGCATGATTTTACATGTAGAATTGATATGTTTCTTGCCTTCTCACTGGGTGAGGGAGCAGTGGAAGGAAAGAAGACAATTTAGAACTTCATATTTTAAAAAGTAAATGTTTAAAAAAAATCTTACATACAATTGGGAAATAATGAAATAAATTAAAATATGTAAAAGAAAATGCTTGTTATGGAAAGCAGATTCAAGATGGAGGAGAGTGAACATTTTTGCCTAGCTCTCCCAACACAACTCCTCTACAATAACCTAGAAAATGTACCCTATTGAATTCTGCTTGGTAATTCCAAGAAAAATAAGTAGCAGTGGGAACATTCTAGTGCCGAGAGATGGACAAGAAAGCCCCAGGGAAGGAAACCCTGGGACAGAATGAGATCCCAAGGGACCCCTGAAGTAACTTCAGGAACAGGAATGGGTACCATCTGGTGGCTCTCCCCGTTCCCCGCCCCCCCCCCCCAATTACCCTGTTCCAGGTCATAGATCCAGGTCAGAGAAGAGTGGCCAGGACCCAACATTGGGACATAGCTATGTTTTGAGCACACAAAAAAAAAAAAATTCCAGAAACTTAGCTGTGTGGTTCTGAACACAGAGGGAAAGCAGTGACTCAGTTCTAGCCTTTAGCATATAAGCCTTCAGTGGAATAACCAGGGCAGGAGACCTTGACCAAAGTAGGAAGTAGAAAGACCAAAGGGCCAGCAGTTTTGTAGCTCTGACCCTGCAGAAACTCCCAGGAGGCTAACAGTGAATGAATCCAATAGTACTCTATGGAAATTCAACCCCATACAAGGTAGCAGACCCAAACCTGGGTCAGACCAGAACTCAGACCAGGAGGACAGTGAATAGACCTCTCCTAGGGTCACACTACTTCAGAAGCACTGAAAACGTGTAGGTCCCTAGACTGAGTTGTAAAAATAAATAAATAAATAAAGCTTCGTCCACTCTCCCTCAGAGATAAGCAGAGCCCAACCCTAACACAAAGTCTGTAGTCAAGAATTAGGTTGTAAAAGAAGTTAGCAAAAAAAAAAAAAATGAACCCCCACCATAAAGAGCTACTATGGTGACAGGGAAGTTCAATGTGCAGGCAGGAAACAGACTTGAAAACATCTACAAGCAAAGCCTCAAAGGAAAAAAAAATTGGATTGCATACAAACCCAATAAAAACTCCTAGAAGAGTTAAAGCATGATCTAAAGAGAGATTTTTTTTAAAGAGCAAAAAAATGGGAAAAAAATGAGAACTATGCAAGAAAGTTATAAAAAGAGAATGAGGAGTTTGGTAAAAGAGGTACAAACCTCAGTGAAGAAACTAACTCCTTAAAAATGATAATTGGCTAAATAGAAGTGAATGTTCTGAGACATCAAGAAATATAAAACAAAGTTTAAAAAATGAAAAAAAGAAGAAAATATGAAATGTATGAAAAACAACTCACTTGAAAAATAGATTGAGAAGAGATAATTTAAGAATTATCGGACTAGGGGTGGCTAGGTGGCGAAATGAATAGAGCACCAGCCCTGGAATCAGGAGGACCTGAGTTCAAATCAGACCTCAGACACTTAACACAAAAACTAGCCATATGACCTTGGGCAAATCACTTAACCCCAATTGCCTTCCAAAAAGGAAAAAAAAAGAATTATTGGACTACCTGAAAGCCATGAACAACAATGACAAAAAGGAGCCTAAACATTGTATTTCTTTTTTTTTAATTTTATGTTTATTTTTAATTTACAACATTCATTTCTACAAGATTTTGAGTAACAAATTTTCTCCCTGTCTTTCCCCTACCTGCCACCCCAGAACAGTGATCCCACTGAATACCCCCTCCCCTAATTTGCTTTCTCCTATATCCTTCCCCATTCCCCCTCTGACTTTCCAGTAGCGCAAGATAGCTCTCCATATCCCAGTGCCTGTATATCTTATTTCCCAGTGCTTGTAAAATAATAATAATAATAATAATAATAATAATTTTATTTAAACATTTGATTTTAAAACTTTGAATTCCAAATTCCTTCCCTTCTTCCCTCTTCACCCACCCTTACTGGGAAGATAAGCAATTCAATATAGATTGTACTTGTGTAGTTACACAAAACATTTCCATAGTGGATATACTGTGAAAGACTGATTATATTCCCTTCCATCCTACCCCATCCCCCACTTGTTCTATTTTCTACTTTGATCCTGTCCCTTTTCAAAAGTGTGTGCTTCTAACTACCCTCCCCCCAAATCTGCCCTCCCTTCTATCATCACCCGTCTTATTCCCTACCCCCCTATTTTCCTGTAGGGTAAGACACCCAATTAAGTGTGTATGTTATTCCCTCCTTAAGACAAATTCAATGAGAATAAGGTCGACTCATTCCCTTTTGTCCTGCTGTTCTTCCCCTCTATTGTAATACTTTTCCCTTGCCTCTTTTGTATGAGATAATTTATCCTATTCTGTCTCTCCTTATCTCTTCTCCTCTCTCCTCTCTTAATTTTATTTTTTAAATATCATCTCTTCCTATTCAATTGATCCTGTGCCCTCTGTCTATGTATATATGTACACACATATACACACACTCACATATGTATTCATATATCCTCCTATATAGACATATATATGTATACATATATATATATATACATTTATATTTCCTTCACTATCCTCATACTGAGAAAAGTTTCATAACTTACAATTATCGTTTTTCCATGTAGGAATGAAAATAGTTCAACTTTGATATGTTCCTTATGATTTCTTTTCCCTGTTTACCTTCTCATGCCTTTCTTGCTTCTTTTATTTGAATGTCAAATTTTCTATTCAACTCTGGTTTTTTCATCAAGAAGTGCTTGGAAGTCCTCTATTTCATTGAATGACCATAGGTGATTCTTCGTTTTAATCCTAGAATTAGGATTAAAACCTTTGACCTCCAGAATATCATATTCCAAGCCCTTCAATCCCTTAATGTAGAAGCTGCTAGATCTTCTGTTATCCTGATTGTGTTTCTACAATATTCAATTGTTTCTTCTTGGCTGCTTGTAATATTTTCTCCTTGATCTGGGAACTCTGGAACCTAGCTATGACATTCTTAGGAGTTTTCTTTTTAGGATCTTTTTCAAGAGGTGATCTGTGAATTCTTTCAATTTCTATGTTGCCCTCTGGTTCTAAAATATCAGGGCAATTTTCCTTGAGAATTTCTTAAAGGATCATTTCTAGGGTTTTTTTTTTATCATGGCTTTCAGGTAGTCCAATAATTTTTTAATGATCTCTCCTGTATCTATTTTCCAAGTCAGTGGGTTTTCCAATGAGATATTTCACATAGCCTTCTATTTTTTCATTTGTTTGGATCTGTTTAATAGTATCTTGATTTCTCATAAAGCCATTAGTTTCCATTTGCTCCAGTATAATTCTGAAGGAATTATTCTCTTCAGTGAGCTTTTGAAATTCTTTTTCCATCTGGCAAATTCAGCTTTTTAAGGCATTCTTCTCATTAGCTTTTTGGGCCTCTTCTGCCATTTGAATTAGTCTATTTTTTAAGGTGTTATTTTCTTCAATAAGGTTTCTGACTTGTGTTTCATGATTTTCTTGCATCATTTTCATTTCTCTTCCCAATTTTTCCTCCACTTCTCTTACTTGGTTTTCAAAATCCTTCTTGAGCTCCTCTATGGTCTGTACCAGTTCTTATTTTTCTTGGAAGCTTTTGGTGCAGGAGTTCTGACTTCATTATGTTCCTCCCATTCCATGCTTTGATCCTTTTTGTCCCCAAAATAGGAGTCTAATGTCTGATTGTTATGCCTGCTTTGCTTCCTTTGCTTGCTCATGTTGCCACTCAATTACTTGACTTTTGAGCTTTTTGCCACAGTAGAACTCTGCTTCTAGAGAGGGGAGCTTTGTCCCAAATGGCTAGAGTTTTCACAGCTGCTGGAGCTCTTAGTTGAGTGCCCTCTCTGAAGCTTCCACATGCCCTGGCTCACTGGTCACACACCCCAAGACCTCCACCCAAGACTGTAATCCAGATCCAAGCAGGTTAAAGCAAGAGTGATTACCTCTCAGACTGGTCGCTTGGTCCCCCTACAATCTGCAGGCCAAGAACTCTGAAGCAGCCAAGCAGCAGGTCCAGGGCCACCATGTCTCCATCACTTCTCTCTCTGGGGGCAGAGGCCAGACCACGCCATCCCCCCCAAGTTCCAATAGAGTTCTACACTGACCTTTTACTTTATCTTTGGCATTTTTGGTGTAATAATTCTGAAAACTGCTACAGCTGCTGGTGATCCACTCTCCCAAAGTCCACTCCAGCCTCTGCTGGTTGGGGCTGCCCTGGGGGGCTAAAACTTCAGGCTCATGCAGGCTCACGTGGGGTGCGCTTCCAGCACACTGCGATGAACCCTTCCTGTCTGCCTGACAGGCTGTCTTCAGCAGGAGATTTGTTTCTCTCTGTCACTTTGTGGGTTGTGTAGCTCTAAAGTTTGTTTAGAGTCATATTTTGTAGGTATTTGAAGTGGTTAATGGAGGGAACCCACAGAGTTTTCCTGTTTCTAAGCTGCCATCTTGGCTCTGCCCCCTAGACATCATATTTCAAGAAATTATAAAGGAAAATGGCCCAGATCAGATACCTTAGAACCACAGGGTAAGGTAAAAATCAAAATAGTTCACCAGTTACTTCCTGAAAGAAACCCCAAAATGAAAACTCTCAAGAATATTGTAGGCAAAATCCAGTACTCTCAAGTCAAGAAGAAACTGCTGCAAGCAGCCAGAAAGAAAGAATTTGAGTACCTTGGAGTCACAGTCAGGATAGCACAAGATTTAGCAGCTACAGGGGCAGCTAGGTGGTGCAGTGAGTAAGAGTGCTGGCCTCAGAGTTGGGATGACCCGAGATCGAATCCGGCCTCAGAAAAACGAGCACCCACACACAAATAATGACTAGCCATGTAACCTTGAGCAAGTTACTTAACCCCAATTGCTTAAAAAACAAAAAAAGATTTAGCAGCTACCACCATGAAGAAATGGAGGTCATGGAATACGATATTCCAGAAGGCAAAGGAGCTTGGATTAGAACCAAGAACAACCTATTGAGCAAAACTGAGTATAATCCTACAGGTTTAAAAAAAAAAAGATATTTAATGAAATAGAGGACTTTCAAACATTCCTAAAGAAAAGACCAGAACTGACTAGAAAATGTGATATTCAAATACAAAACTCAAGAGAAGCATAAAAAAGTAAATGTGAGTAAAAAACTGTAAGGGACTAAACAAAGTTAAATTGTTTACATTATTGTGTGAGGAGATGATACAAGTAACTTCTCAGAATTTTATTATTACCAAGGGTCTTAGAAAGAGTATAATTAGACAGAGAACCTGGGTGTGATTCTGTTGCATTTGGTACAATTTCAAAAGAAGAATGGAATGGGAATGAAGATGGGGAAAAATACTGGGAGGGGGGAAAGGAAAAAGAAGAATACTGAAAATTATTCCACATAAATGGGCACAAAAGGAAGCATTTATATAACAGGAGGGGCAACAAGGGGAGTAGGAAACATCTGAACCTCACTCTCACCTAAATTGGTTCAAGGAGGGAAAAATACACATATTCACACAGTTGGGTACATTAGTTCATATTACCCAACAGGGAAGTAGGAAGGAAAGAAGTTAAGTGAAAGGCATGGAAGGGAGTAAAAGGGAGAGTAGATTAAAAGGACAGCGACGAGAAGCAAAACAGATTCTTGAGGAGGAGACAGTAAAAAAGAGAAGGATAAGCCTAGGAGAAGAGTATGGAAAACCCCCACACAGTTATCAATCATGACTATGAATGTGGATGGGATGATCTCACCTATAAAATAGATGAGAATAATGGCATGGATTAGAAACTATAGTTCTTTGTTGTTCTTTATAAGAAAAACACTTGAAACAGGATAGACATAGTATTAAAATAAAGGACTGGAACAAAAATCTGTTCTGAAATGTGTGTATATGAGTACACATATACACTACATACATACATACATACACATATACACACATATATGTATATATAATTTTGTTTCATATGTACATATGTATTTCTGAGTTGTGCCTTTGACCTTTACAAAAGTTACCCCTGTATTAGGCCATAAAAATCTCACAAACAAATGCAGAAAACCAGAAATCTTAAATGTCTTTTTCTGACCATAATAAAAATAAAAACTATATTCAATAAAGGACCTTTATAGCATAGTTTAAAAATTAATTGGAAACTAAATAATTTAATCCTAAAGAAGGGGTAGGTCAAAGCACAAATCATAAAACAATTTCATTAAAGATAATCCAAAAATGAGACAATATACCAAAAATTTGTGGGATATAGCCAAAGCATTAGGGGAAAACACATCTCTAAATGCTTATACCAATAAAAGATAGAAAGATCAAGCCAATGAATTGTTCATGAAATTTAAAAAATTAGAAAACTAACAAATTAATTTGCTCACAACTAAACACCAAAATAGAAATCCTGAAAATGAAAGGCAAGGTTAACAAAACTGAAAGTAAAAAACAAAAAACAAAAACATTGAACTAATAACTAAAACTATGAGCTAGTTTTAAAAAATGGCAAAAAAGATCAACCATTAGCTAATTTGATTTTTAAAAAGAAAGAAAATCAAATTATCAGCATCAAAAATGAAAAGGGTGAATGCATATCCAATAAAGATGAAATAAAAAAAATTAGGAGTTATTTTGCCCAACTATATCCCAATAAACCTGAAAGTTAAAATATAATAAATAGGGGTGGCTAGGTGGCGCAGTGAGTAAGAGCGCCGGCCTCGGAGTTGGGATGACCCGAGATCAAATCCGGCCTCAGAAAATGAGCACCCACGCACAAATAATGACTAGACGTGTAACCTTGAGCAAGTTACTTAACCCCAATTGCTTAAAAAAAAACAACAACATAATAAATATTTACAAAAATGCAAATTGTCTACATTTATAGACTAGGAAATAGAACATTTAAATAATTCTGTCTTAGACAAAGAAATTGAACAAGCCATAAATAAACTTTTTTTTGGAGGGGGAAGGCAAGGCAATTGGGGTTAAGTGTTAAGCTCACGGTCACATAACTAGTAAGTATGTCAAGTGTCTAAGGTCAGATTTGAACTCAGGTCCTCTTGACTCCAGGGCCAGTGGTCTATTCGCTGCACCACCTAGCTGCCCCAATAAATAAACTTCTTAAGGAAAAAAAAAGAAAAGAAAAACAAAACTCAGGACCAGATACATTTACAAGTGAATTCTACCAAACATTTAAAGAACAATTAATTCCCATACTATGTAAACTGTTTGGGAAAAAAAAAAGGTAAATAAGAAATTTTACCAAATTCCTTCTATGATACAAGCATTATTTTGATAACTAAACCAGGGAGAGTCAAAACAGAAAAAGAAAATTATAAACCAATTTCTTCAATTCGTGCAAAAATTTTTAAACAAAACACTTTCAGGGAGATTGTAGCAACATATCATAAAGTTCATATTCTCTGACCAGGCTGGATTTATAGCAGAAATGAAAGGTTGATCAATATTATGAAAACCAGAAGCATAATTGACCACATTAACAGCAAAGAAAACAAAAATCATATAATTATTTCAGTAGATCCAGAAAAAGCTTTTGATTAAAAAAAAAAATACATCTGTTACTCCTAAAATCCTAGAAAGCACAAGAATAAATGCAGCTTTCCTCATAATGATATTTAAAAAGCAAGGGCAAATGTAATGGTAATAGGCTGGAAGTCTTTCTAATATGATCAGGGCAAGGATGTCCATTATCACCATTACTATTTAATAGCATCCTGCAAATACTAATTACAGCAATAAGACAAGAAAAAGATATTGAAGGAATATGCAATGAAACAACAAAACCATCACTCTTTGCAGATGATATGATATTTTACTATTTAAATGGAATGCTAGAGTCCACTAAAAAAACCAATTGAAATAATTAGCTTCAACAATGTTCCTAAATATAAAATTAAACCCTCATAAATCATCAGTATTTTTGTATATTACCAACAAAATCCAGCAGGAAGAGATAGAAAAAGAAATTCCATTTAAAATAACTACAGACAGTCTAAAGTACTTGGGAGTCACTGTCAGTCAAACCTCTGCTGTCTTGTAACTTTTTTTTTTTTTTTTTGGCTTTTGGAGGGCAATTGGGGTTAAGTAACTTGCCCAAGGTCACACAGCTAGGTTTTTGTTTGTATGTGTTAAGTGTCTGAGGCCAGATCCAAACTCAGGTCCTTCTGACTCCAGGGCCGGTGCTCTACTCACTGCGCCACCTAGCCGCTCCTGTCTTGTAACTTCTTGTTAGAGGAAAATTCCCAAATCTTCCCAGATGGCATCTGTGTGGAGAACAAAAGGGTTATTTGGGTCTCCCTGTGTCAATAGCCATGCATGGGTTATTGATTCAATCCTTGAAGACTTTTTTCACATTTGTCTGTCCATTTATCCCCAAAAACCTTTGTAGGTTTTAAGACAGTTTTGTCTTTCTGGTTCTGGGTTCCTGCAATCAAATGTAGATGAGTGAAGTCTTAAATGACATAAATGGTTTAGCAACAATGCAATAGTTCTCAACAAATTTGCGACAGTAACCACTAACTCCCAGAAGAGTTCCTAAGTCTCTAAGATATTGTTGTTGTGACCACTTGAGAAGTGCCTCCACCTTCTCTGGATCAGTGCTCACACCTTTCTGGGAAATAATGTGGTCCATATACCTAAAGGAAGCTCTGCAAAATTGGCATTTGTCAATGGATAGCTTCAGACTGGCTTTCTCCAGCTGATCTAACACCTTCATCAGTCTCTCCTCATCTTCTCTTAATGTCTTACCAAAGACGAATGAAGTCATCAGAGTACACTAACACTTCCAGAGAATTCATGTCTCCAACTACTTTCTCCATCAATCTTTGGAAAGTGGCTGGTGTCCTGAGGTGCCTGCGGGCATTTGCTCAAGCTGGTAAAATCCAGATGGACTGATGAAAGCAGTCTTTTTCTTGTCTTCTTCAGACACAGGAATCCTGGTATCCAGGAACTATGAAAAGCCAAGACTTAAAAGCACTGGCTGCCTGGCAAACAATTCAAGACACCATATACCTGTTGGGATAGTTTCGTCATATACCTGATTCACTTTATTTCTTTTGTAGTCTCTCTCTCTCTCTCCCTCTCTCCCTCTCTCTCTCTCTCTCTCTCTCTCTCTCTCTCTCTCTCTCTCTCTCTCTCTCCATATATATAGTATGTATCTTTCCCTTTTTCTTAGGTATCACCACTATGGGAGATGCATCAGGGCTGCTGGATTCTGTGATGATGCTGTTGACCAGAATTTCTTTGAGATGGTTCCTGAGCTCTTCCATCAAAGAAGAGGAATCCTCCTAAACCTTTGTTTGGATATTTGAGAATCAGCGATCTGGATTTTGTGGGTTGCACCTCAAACATATCCCACCCATGCAATGAGAATATGCCAGTCCTCTTGTTGAGCTCCAGCCTCAATCTATTTTTCCACTTTTATGGTACTGGGAAGCCCCCAGAGTCATATAACTCAGGAGCCGGCTCTGGATGAAGAGTTGAGGTTCCTATAATATTCGGTTGAAATGCTTACCTCTATCCTCTTACAAGCTTCCGTATAGTCTTCGTGGATGGTCAAAGCGTGCAGGTGTTGGGCCCAACTTGCTGCTTGCAGTATCTTGCTAGAATTTTTAAAAGACTAGAATTAGTCTTTTAAAAGAGAGTATTGGGAGGGTCTGGACATACTAGAGCTTCCTATTGACATCCCTTAGGGGACGTATCCCAGGAATGGATAGTCTAGCTCTCAAACCAAGGTGTATCATAGACTTTAAAATTATTTTACCCAAAAAACTGTCATAAAAAGACAGTGTGCAGTCCATATTCTCAACTTTTATCATCCCCTCCACATGATATTCTATGAGTCCAGGTGGAACAGACCCATGAGGAATTGGTAATTGTGTGTCAGTGTGACAGTCCTCAGAACCCAGGGGACCTCCTTTCCTGACCCCACTCCAGTTTCTTGAAGCTGGATCAGAAGATTTTATTCCCAACCAGTGAGTGCTACATTCTCTCTGCCAGATGTCCAACATAAGTATAGCCATATAATTCACAATCAAAACAAAGAGTGGCCATGTTTCTCTGGTGATTACCTGATGGATCTGTTTTTACATTAAGCTTTCATGCTTTCCATTCCCCTGGCCCTCGGTCTCTCTGAGGAGGGGCCATTCCTAATCTATGTTTTACCTCTGGATCCAGATGGCTTCGGAGGAGAGTGAGGTTGGTGATGGCTGCACAACCTTGCCTCTCTCGAATCCAATTCACTTGCAAGTCAAGATATCACCCTCCTGATGTCATCTGTCCTCAAGAACAAAGGACATACAACAACAATCTTTCCAAGGAGAATGGGATTGTGCATGGCTCCGTATCTTAGCTGATTGTCTCAGCTCCACATTGGTGGCTCTCTTGTCCTGCCTTGCCCAGTGAGGGGCCCATATTGAGAAGGTCTGGGACCTGCTGATGCTGAATCCTGGGGATGATACTGATCCTTGAAGCTCAGGAGTACTTGTCTCACCTCCATCATTGTTGGCACTGGCTTCTGAGTCTGCACAGATCTGATTGCATCACATGGGGTAGATCACATACCAATCCTGGAATCCTCTCCACAGTGTAATCTTTCCTGCATTCTTAGGATGCACAGTGACTACCTGTATCAGTCTCTGCACATCTCCCTCCACTCTGAGGAGGAACTCAAGAGGTTTTTCTCTACTATCCAGTTGCAGTGACAAAATTAGCATGGGGTCCTCTGATCAATTCCCCTCAAACAACTCAGCTAATGTTTGCTTACATTCCTGTTAGGTGCAGCTACCCCCCTTAGGCCATCTGGATGGCTGGCTCTGGGATCTTCCGGTATCCCAGGTACACTCTTTTCCATTCAGCTAAACTCTCCTAAAACTGTTCTCCTGGAGGACATGATTCCTATCCGGAGAAGTAACCAATGTGGGGCATATAGTATCCGTATATTACAGAGGGTCCGGCTTCTGCCTTATCCATAGATGGACTAGTGTTCTTCGGTTCATTTTGATATTCAGTCTCTCTGTAGGAATGTCTCTTTTGATTAGAAAGGAAGAAAATTCTCATCCTCAGAGGAGGAACAAGCCTGAAATGCCCAAGAATAACTTCCTACTGTTAATTTCTCATGGTCAAAATTCTCAGGCAGAAAAATTTCCCAAGTCACCTTAATATCAGTGGCCTGAAATACACTCTTTTAATCCTTTCACTTTTCTGTTCAATCTCCTAAAGGGTCTTCATTCTTAAAGTCTGGATCTACTAATATTAGAAAGCCTCTGTGCTTTTCATCTGCAGGACAGTAGCCCTCAACGACCCAAAGTCAATGGGTCAATGAGACTACTCCTCACATGTCCACTTTAATATACAAATATTCATGCAATTAATCAATAGTATTTCAGCAGTAATATGCTCCTGGATTAATACACTGTTCTTAAGCAACACAATAGAGCAGTAAAAAGATACAAATTTAAATCATGAAAATTGTACCAATGACTTTTTTGTGTATCAATATGTAGTAAGTAGTCATACCTACAGTAGCATTCAGACTTAAAAATTTGTGTGTATATATGTTTATATTATATACCATATCACTGAATTCTGTAACTTGTAACTACTTAACAATAGCATGAAGATGTGTAGAATTTAGCCACTGCCCAAGCTGATTCGAGTGAAGCCATGATCTCCCATCCCCTTTCCCAGTTGTCTATGCCAGCCCCATCATAAGGCGGCTACAGTATGTGCCAGTCCAAGTAGGAAAGGGCAGTAGGAAAGGACACCTGAAAGCACTTGGATACCCTTTTAGAAATCTGCATCCAGGGAATGGCTGAATAAGTTGTGGTATACTATTGTGCTATAAGAAATGATGAGCAGGCAGATTTTAGGAAACCTTGGAAAGACTTACATGAACTGATGTTGAGTGAAGTGAGCAGAACCAGGAGAACATTGTACACAGTAACAGCAGCATTTGCAACAACCAACTTTGATAGACTTAACTCTTCTCAGCAATGATCCAAGACAATTCTAAAAGACGCATAATGAAGAATGCTGTCCACATCCAGAGAAAGAACTGATGGAGTTTGAATGATGATTGAAGTGATGGGGTTATGGGACCTGGACCCCCAAAAGGAAAAGAACTTTCCCACACTGGAGTTTCACCAGAGGCTTCTGGCCCATCCCAGCCTACCTAGATACTCAATAATCCTTTTAACTGCCCTTTCACTGTGGCTCTCTGACCCTTAATTCCTTTCAATTGTCCACCCCAGGCTATTTACCACTCCTTATCATCCAGATCTTCTTACTGTCTTTTCTCAAATATAAATACCAATCTTACCCCCATTAAATTACTCAGATTCACTTAGAATCTAGCCCACTTATATTGGTGTCACAAATAAATCTCACTACTTTTACTGAAAAAAGGCTTTAGTGGTTGAATTCTTTCAAGGCAGACCCCCTGTACTCTTACATTTCAGGGATCCCAGCACCCCAAAATGCAACAGGAATAAACTATTTTCACTTTCTTTGTCATTTTGTGGCTTTTCCCCTTTTGTTCTGTTTCTTCTTTCACAACATGACTAATGAGGAAATATGTTTTACATGACTGCACATGGATAACTTATATAAGAATGCTTTGTGTCTTGGGGAGGGGGGAGGGAGGGAAGAAGGGAGAAAAATTTAAAACCCAAAATCTTATTGAAATGAAGAGAGAGAGAGTGAGAGAGAGAGAGAGGAGAGAGAGAGAGAGAGAGAGAGAGAGAGAGAGAGAGAGAGAGAGAGAGGAGGGAGGAAGGAAAGGAAGAAGGAAGGAAGGAAGGAAGGAAGGAAGGAAGGAAGGAAGGAAGGAAGGAAAGAAGGAAGGAAGCAAGCATCCATGTGGATTGTAAACTCTTTTCTAAGATAGCACTAGCCCATCTCCTATCTCCTTTCAGAAATGTGGACCTATATCAGAATGTCTTCTCTTATTAAGAAATTTGTCTTTAAAAACAACACAGGGTTTGAATGCCTGGCTGCATTCAATATACTCTTGCTAGGATTAGCCTGTTGTGCCTCCAAGATATATATATATAATAAAATTACATTAAAACATGACAGAAATATTAATAACAAATGTAATATTACCTTCCTCTCCCTCTAAATAATCCTAGTAATGTCAGGATTCTGGTAAGGCCCTTGCATTCCTACTCTCTAGGCATTTACTCTCTCTCTCTCTCTCTCTCTCTCTCTCTCTGTCTCTGTCTCTGTCTCTCTCTGTCTCTTTCTCTGTCTCTGTCTCTGTCTGTCTCTTTCTGTCTCTGTCTTTGTCTCTGTCTCTGTCTTTGTCTCTCTCTCTCTCTCTCTCTCTCTCTCTCTCTCTCTCTCTCTCTCTGTCTCTGTCTCTCTGTCTCTCTTTCTGTCTGTCTCTCTCTCTGTCTCTCTCTCTCTGTCTCTCTCTCTCTCTCTGCCTCTGTCTCTCTCTCTGGATAAGAATTTTTTTTCCTTTTTAATCAAAAGACACATTCTGAATATCACAGAGGGAGGAGTATCACAAAGGCAGCTTGAATCAGCAGCTATCAAAGTGGCTCCTAATGTCCTTGCTCCTCTTTATTGTGAGTTAGATCTCAAAGGATAAAACAGCCGGAATGAAGGGGGTTTTCTTGCCCGGATTGCCAAGCGTGGCTGGGGTCTCACAACTGGGCCTGGCTACCTTATGTGACCCCTTCTCTTTTTCCTCCTACAACTCTAAGAACACTTTCTGTAAGTTTCCTGTTTGGACATCCATGTGTTCAGATATGGGTGACCCAGGGCCACAGGCTTGCAACCTTGTTATATCTGTTAAAAATGTCTTTTTCCTCCTTACGAGTTGAATTTATTTCAGGACTGACAAACACAATTCCAGCATACAACCAGAAGCAAAATTATCTATGACTCTTAAAAAAAAATCTACTTCCTGCCAAGAAAAAAGAAAAGAAAAAAGCAAACAAAAAGTGTTTTCCAAAATGGGAATAAAAAATCTGCTTCTGAAACAGAAACTGACTTCACAGGGAAATTTTTGCCAGAAACTTTCTTTCTAAATAAAAAAAATTCCCAGGTCTCAGAATGCTTGCTCCAGGCAATACCCATTCAAGTCAAATGAGGAGTTTAAAAAAGATACAAAAGATTCCAGTGGGGAGAAAATTTGGAACTCAAAATCTTGTGGAAATGAATGTTGAAAACTAAAAATGAATAAAGAAATGAATTTTTTTAATGTCACTTTCACAAAAAAATCAATCTGGGAAGACCCTCTTTTTACACAAAATTGTTAGCATTCAAACAGTAAGCCACTAAATAAATAGAAAACAATTCTTATTTATACTAATTCCAGGCAAGATGAAGTATAAAGAACCCCAAAACAATGGGTCTTATGGAGTTGAAGGTTGAAACTTTGTGGAAAAAGTGTTCTCAGGTAGGCTCATTTAGAATGCTGTTCTTGAGAAAATAAAATGCTGAAGAAGCTGACAGAAGAAAAATTGTCCCAACTTTTAGAGAAAAAAACCAACTCCAAAACTAGCCACCCCACCCCCACCCCCAATATCTCCCCCAAATAAGCAACTAGAAATTATATTCCTATGGAAAGAGTTCCCATGAGTGGTGAGGGCTCTCCCCCACTTGTAGCAAGAGAATAGCATTGTGTGGCTCGAAGGGAGACTGACTAGACATCTATAGCATATTCTCCCCCTACCCTTCTCCAAGAAAGACTTGAATTCCTGCCAGGAGGGCCACTCTGCTCTTCTCAGAGAGAGGGGGTACCAGGTAATATCTGCTTCTTTAAATATCACTGGTCCAGGCTCAAGGGTGGGGAACCTGTGGACTAGAGGCCACATGGGGCCTTCTAGATCCTTAAGTGCAGCTTGTTGACAGAATCCAAATCCAAAAGACCACATTTTGGGGTCTAGAAGGCCCACCACCCACGGGAGCTCTTTCCATAGGAATATAATTTGTGGCCTCAAGGCTGCAGGTTCCTTGCCTCTGGTATAAGGGATATGGATTTGGGGTTCAAGCTAGGTTCTTGTGGTTGTTTTGTTAATGGGGAGAAAGGAGGTCCCTAAGCTTTCTACCCAAAGCTTGACTCTCTTCCAACCAGATGCCAATTCTACAATGAACACACATAGCAATTAGCCAAGAAGTCCATTTATCTAAATCAGTAGCAAAAACAGAAACTAGAGAAAGTGTATATTGGGGACTATATACAAGGAGATACAAAGAGTCCTAGATCTCAGCCAAGAGGAAGTTCCCTGAAGCCTTTAGCACAGGAAACAGGGAATAGGGATATGACAGTGACCACCAGTCTCCTCTCGGGGTCTAGTCCTTTCCTTCTGCAACTTGAAGCGGGGTTGGTATTTCAGAACCCAAAGAGCCCACCAACTCTTGAGTGACTCAAAGAAAGCTGAAAAGAAAGCCAAAGAGACTAGAGCTTTCCCACTCTTACTGACCCTGCCCTGCCCCCAATACAGGAGAGGAGAATTGCTGTCCACCAATGAAGGAGGAGTCCCATAGCAATGGGCTTTGGAACTTGGGTTATAATTATTTGAGTCTAAGTGAAGGGCTTTGGTAGGATTTATCCCTATCAAAGTTCAACTTATTAAACTTGCCTCAATATTCTAGTCTTCTGTGACCATTTTGGATGCCAACTCTTAAAATGGTTACCTAAACCACAGAATTTCAGAATCAGAAGGGAAGATAGCATGGTTCAAAGTCGGGGTGGGTAGCTTTGAATCATGTCTTCTATTCCTTCATGCAGGTCATCGATAAACATTTTAAGGACAGAACCAAAAACAGATCTTGGGATCCCCCTGCAACAGGCATTGTGAGCCTTTTGTCATCCACTTCTACTCTTAGGACAATGGTCTGCAAAAACAGACCCTGATGCCCCGATGTTGGCTGCCTAACCAAAAAGCCCCATTGGGAAAAACAGCAAGCAGACAAAAAGACCCATGAGCTGCGCTGATAAACAGATATCAAAACTTCAAAGGCACCCTCAGAAGTGGGAACCAGTCATTTGGAGAATGACTTTGCCAAATTTTGGGGACTCAAAACAATGTGTTCTAAGATCCCTCATACAGAACTTGGAGGCCATAGAAACCCACAAGGTTATGCTAACCTCCCCAAGACAGTATGATGAGGTCCACTCCTTCCTCCTTGGTTCTGTCCTGGTGGCCATCTGTTCTGTCCATATTTGCTTGGTCAAAGATCATCACCATTCATAGATATACTCATCTATAATACCTAGATGGAATGGAGCTCTCTGGTGATAGAGCCCCTTCTTTGGGGAAATAAGGTGGACACCATAATTTCTACCTTCCTTTCTGACTCTCATGTTCTGTGATTTCACTGACCACTTCATTTTACAGAGACTCCAGCTCTTACATCTACTGGATGGGGTCCCCATCAGACTCTGTCCTAGTTAGAACACATTTGGCAAATCGCATCAAGTTTGGGGCAACTGTTTTTAAGAAGAATGTGGAAAGGTAGCATGATGCAGTGAAAAGTACAAAGAATTTTTCAGAGGACCTGGGCTCAAATCCTGGCTTTGAAACTGACTACCACCGTGGCTCTAAACAGCTGTCTTCACCTCCTTGGGTTTCCATTTCCTCACCTGTAAGACGAGAGGGTTGGACTAGAGGTCCCTTCTGTCTCCAGATGTGCAAGTTGCTGGTCCTGTGATTAGGGGATCATTAAGGTCCCTCTTCCAGTTCTAAATTTACAATTGTATATTCGAAAAACTGGAGAATGTCTTCAAGGTAACCAGGATGGGGAGGAAAGTGGGAATGATGCTTCAAGAGGAATATTTGAAGAAATTGGGGACAATTGGTTTGGAAAAGAGAAGACATTTGAAGAAATTGGGGACAATTGGTTTGAAAAAGAGAAGACATAGGGGAGACATAACACATGTCTTTAATATATGAAGAGTTGTTATGTTAAATAGAAATTAAATGTGCTTTGCAAACCTAGAAAACAGACCTAAGAGAAATGATTGGAAGTTGCAGAAAGGCAAATTTCAACCCAATATAAAAGAACAACTTCCTAATTAGTAAAGATATTCAGAAATAGAATGGGCTGCCTCACTTGTTAAGTAATGAGTTCCCTGTTACTGAAAGTATTCAAGCAGAAACTAGGTGGTCACCTATAAGAGATTCTGTAGAGAGGTTTCTTTCATTCAGTAGGGAGTTGGATTAAATGGTCTCTCAATTTCTTCCAACTCCAAACATCCAGAATTTTTTTTTTACAGATCACCATTAAAACCTGTATCTTCTGTATTCTAGACCTTGTGGGGTCAAAAATTATCCAATCTAATACTAATGCATTGTTGGTAGAGTTGTAAACTGATCCAATTGTTCTGGAGAGTAATTTAAAACTATGCCCAAAGGGCTATAAAATTGCATCCCCTTTGATACAGCAATACCACTTCTAGATCTGGAACCTAAAGAGATCATTAAAAAAGGGAAAGGGATCACATGTACAAAAATTTATATCGCTCTTTTTGTGATGGCAAAGAATTAGAAATTGAGGAGATGCCCATCAATTGGGGAATGGCTGAACAAATTGTGAACTGTGGATATGAATGTCATGGAATACTACTCTGCAATAAGAAATGATGAGCAGGATGACTCCAGAAAAACCTGGAAAGACTTATGTGAACTGATGCTGAGTGAAGCGAGCAGAACCAGGAGAACATTGTACACAGTAACAGCAACATTGTGCAATGACCAGCTTTGAAAGAATTAACTCTTCTTAGCAACACAAGGATCTACGACAGTTTCAAAAGACTTGTAACAGAATATGTTATCCACATCCAGAGAAAGAAGTATAGGGTCTGCATGAAGATCGAAACATATTATTTTCACTTTTTTTTCTCGTGGTTTTCCCCTTTTTATGCTGACTTTACCTTCACAACATGACTAATGTGGAAATATGTTTAATATGATCATATGGGTATAACCTATATCTGATTGCTGGCTGTTTTGTGGAGATGGGAGGGAGGGAGAGAGAAAAATTTGGAACTCAAAATTTTACAAAAATTAATGTTGAAAACTATCTTCATATGTAATTTAAAAAATACTATTAAACAGAAAATTTTTAAAATAAATTTTGGCAAAAAAAAAAATACCCAATCTGTCATAAAAGAAAATGCGTCAGAGCTGCAAGTCAATAGTGCTTTATTGAAGGGTCCGTGACTCCTTTTAATGGATTGGACCTCAGATCTTCCTCACTGTCTGAGATGTCCCCTTCCTCAGTTTTATAGGGCTTGTTGCTAGTCCAACAAACTGCCAGATGATAGAGAAGAGTAAAATACAGAGGCTTATTGGTTGATTGATCTTCACCTTGATCCTCCAGTGTCTACATAAAACACAGAATCCCATTGGTTGACAAACCTATCTTGACCTTTCAGGAAGTCCTACTGAACAGAGGGACCCATGGGCTGGGCTGATAAACATATCAGAACATGGACAGATGGATAGGTAGACAGGCAGGCAAACACAGTCACTTATTGACCAAATGCTCATGGCCATCTTCCACCATTAAGTAATAGATTAATAGATGGGGGGTTGGGTGAATGCAAAAAAAAAAAAATTAGCTGGGGGCCTTTCCTGGTACTTGTGCCAGCCTGAGCTTGGTCACTGTAACAAGGTGGAGGTTCTCTAGTTAACTTCCTGTAGTTAAGCAAGTGAATTTACAATCTGCAATTCACAGCTCTGGGGTCTAATATACAGAACTTGTAATCACTACCTATGGAGTCATATCAAACTAATTAATACTGATTAGAATAAAATAGGAGTCTAATTAATCATCTACCACAACCTATGTTTCATTTCTATCAAGTATTTATTAAATTTATTAAAATTATTGATTCATACTTTGTTAATATAGAAATTGTTAAAATTATTATTAAATTGCTATTAAAATTATTATTAAATACCTACTACAGATCAGGCACTAGAAAATGCCAGGCACTAGAAATACAAAGACAAACATGTAATAGTTCCTGCCCTCAAGGGGCTTCCAATCTTCCAGAGGAGACACATGGCACACAAATGAACATCCCACAAAGGGGAATGCCAAAGGAATGAGCACTAACAGCTGGAGGAGATCAAGGAAAACTTCATGGAAGAAGTGGTATTTCAGACAGAAGCCTTTATCTTTTAACCTAGAGACAATAATCCCTGAAGGTTGTCAAGCAGGAGAGGAACATAGATTGTAGCGAGAATGATTATTTTGGCAGCTCTGTGGAGAATGAATTGGAAAAGGGAGAGACAGGAAGCAAGAAGATGAATTAATTGGGATTGAAATAAACCAACCAAATCAACCAAGCCAGAGATACTGAAGTAGCATGGATGCCAGTGGTACTGTGGAGGGAGTAAGGATAAGGCTTGACAACTGGTTGAATGGGAAGTGTTGGAGAGAGATCATGGGACCTGGAAGGGGCTTTGGAAACCATCAAGCCCAACTTATTACTTTTACAGATGAGGAAACTAAAGCCATGAGAAGTCACAGGTGACTTGTCCAAGATGACACATGGCCAGAGATACAGATTTAAATCAACTTGGCAAGTTGCCACTGACTCCCTCGACTGTTTATTTCCAAGTTATCCTGTCTAGATATTATTTGTATATAATTATTTTCATGTTGTCTTCCCCATTAGACTATGAGCTCCTTGAAAGAAGGAGCTGTTACCTTTCTTTGAATCTCCAGTGCTTAGCTTAGCACTTACCTGGCCCATGGTACACACTTAATACATGTTTATTGACTTGGCCTGACCATTGGGAAGATTGTGGAAGACTCCATGGAAGTAGGGGAGTTTGGAGAAGGGGCCAGTTTGGGGGAAGAGCGAAGATGACTTTATTCTTAAATATAGTGAGCTTGAGATACATCTAGGGCACCTAAGAGTCGTCCAACAAACTGCTAACTGGGAATGTGACTAGCCTTCAAGAGATAAAGTTTGTATCTATTTTTTTTAACATTTATTTTTAAAACTTTCCCTTCTTCCCTGCTCACCCACCCCCACTGGGAAGATAAGCAATTCCATATAGGTTGTATGTGTGTAGTTATGCAAAACATTTCCATAGTAAATATATTGTGAAAGACTAACTATATTTCCCTCCATCCTATCTCACTCCCCACTTATTCTATTTTCTACTTTGACCCTGTCCCTTTTAAAAGGGTTTGCTTCTAACTACCCTCCTCCTAATCTGCCCTCCCTTCTATCATTCCCCCTCTTATCCCCTACCCCCCTGTTTTCCTGTAGGGTAATATACCAAATTGAGTGTGTATGTTATTCCCTCCTTAAACCAAATTCAATGAGAGTATGGCTAACCCATTCCCTTTCACCTTCCTATTCTTCCCCTCCATTATAACAGCTTTCTCTTGCCTCTTTTATATGAGATAATTTACCCTATTCTATCTCTCCCTTTTTCCTTCTCCCACTATATTCCTCTCTCACCTCTTAATTTTATTTTTTAGATATCATCCCTTCCTATTCAACTGGTCCTGTGCCCTCTGTCTATGTATACTTGTATACATATATACACACACATATATATTTATATACACATACACCCTCCTATACATACATGCATACATACATACACATATTCCCTTCAACTATCCTCATATTGAGAAAAGTCTCATAAATTACAATTATTGTTTTTCCATGTAGAAATGTAAATAGTTCAACTTTAATAAGTTCCTTGTTATAAGTTCTTTTCCTTGTTTACCTTCTTGTGCTTCTCTTGCTTCTTGTATTTGAAAGTAAAATTTTCTGTTCAGCTCTGGTTTTCTCATCAAGAATGTTTGAATGTCCTCTATTTCTTGAATGACCATATATTACCCTGAAGCATTATACTCAGTTTTGCTGTGTAGGTGATTCTTGGTTTTAATCCCAGCTCCTTTGCCCTCCAGAATATCATATTCCAAGCCCTTCAATCCCTTAATGTAGAAGCTGCTAGATCTTCTGTTATCCTGATTGTGTTTCCACAATATTCAAATTGTTTCTTTCTGACCACTTGTAATATGTTCTTCTTGACTTGGGAACTCTGGAATTTGGCTATAATATTCCTAAGAGTTTTCTTTTTGGGACCTTTTTCAAGAGGTGATCTGTGAATTCTTTCAATTTCTATTTTGCCCTCTGGTTCTAGAATATCAGGGTAATTTTCCTTGAGAATTTCCTGAAGGATGATTTCTAGGTTCTTTTTTGATCATGGCTTTCAGGTAGTCCAATAATTTTTAAATGATCTCTCCTGTATCTATTTTCCAAGTCAGTGGGTTTTCCAATGAGACGTTTCACATAGCCTTCTATTTTTTCATTTGTTTGGATCTGTTTAATAGTATCTTGATTTCTCAAAAAGCCATTAGCTTCCATTTGCTCCAGTATAATTCTGAAGGAATTATTCTCTTCAGTGAGCTTTTGAAATTCTTTTTCCATCTGGCAAATTCAGCTTTTTAAGGCATTCTTCTCATTAGCTTTTTGGGCCTCTTCTGCCATTTGAATTAGTCTATTTTTTAAGGTGTTATTTTCTTCAGTCAGGTTTCTGACTTGTGTTTCATGATTTTCTTGCATTATTCTCGTTTCTCTTCCCAATTTTTCCTCCATTTCTCTTACTTGGTTTTCAAAATCCTTCTTGAGCCCCTCCATGGCCTGTAAACAGTTCATATTTTTTTGGCAGTTTTTGGTGCAGGAGTTCTGACTTCATTGTCTTCCTCCCATTCTATGCTTTGATCCTTTTTGTCCTCCCCAAAAAGGATTCTATGGTCTAATTGTGCTTCCTCTGTTTGCTCATCTTGCCAGTCATTTACTTGACTTTTGAGCTCTTTGCCATGGTAGAACTCTGCTTCCAGAGTGGAGAGAGCTGTGTCCCAAATTGCTGGGGTTTTTGCAGTTGTTGTCATAGCTGTGAGAAGGGCACCCTCTCTACAGCCACCACAAGCTCTGGCACACTGGCCACACACCCCAGGACCACACTCCCCACTGCCCAAGACTGCAATCCAGATCCAAGCAAGTCGAAGCAAGAGCAATTACCCTCTGAATGCTGTGATACCCTGTGATCTGCTGGCCAGGAACTCCAAAGGCAGCCACACTGCAACAGTTGCAGCTGCTGTGCTGCCACCACCTCTTGCTGCAGGACAAGACCTTGTTCTTCTCTCAGCCAGTTCCAACAGAGTTCCCAACTAACCTTTTACTTTCTCTTTGGTGTTTATGTGTTGAAAAGTCTGGAAACTGCCACAGCTGCTCATGATTCACTCTCCTGGTCTGCCCTGGCTGATCTGGGCTGTGGCTCATGCTGGACTGTTCTCAGCTCTGAGTCTGGTGCAATAGATCCTTCCTAATACCTGGCAGGCTGCCTTCAGTGGGAGATTTGTTTCTCTCTGTCACTTTGTGTGTTCTGTGGCTCTAAAATTTGTTTAGAGTAATTTTTTTTTACAGATATTGGAGGTGGTTAGAGCAGGAGCTGAAGCAAGTTCCTGCTTTTACTCCACCATCTTGGCTCCACCCCTCCAGTTTGTATCTATTTACAAAGCCTTCAGAGGATATCAGTCCACAGATGATGTTTGAGCCCATAGGAGCTAAGGTCACCAAAGGAGAGAAAGAGAAGAGAGTGCCCTGGGGAGACAACCAAGATAATGGAGTAGGATGTGGGTGTTGTTACTGTTGCTCAACAGCAACAGATGAGTCTTCCTGACTCCAGGTTAGCACTCTATCCACTAATGGTTTGCCATTTCTTTCTCCAGTGGATTAAGGCAAACAGAGGTTAAATGTCTTGACCAGAGACACACAGCTAGTGAGTGTCCGAGACTGGAGCTGAACTCAGGTCTTCCTGACTCTAAAAAAACAACCAACCCCTACAGAATAATAGGCATCTTTAAAAAAAAAAACAATAGCATAAAAAGCATTTATCTAAAACCAAAAGCAAGCATCTTATGTAATGGTGATACCTTTCCAATAACTATGGAGATGAAGCAGAGATGCCTACTCTCTCCACTACTGTTTGTTATAGTTCTGGAAATGTCAGCAATAGCAATAAGAGGGGGAAGTTAAAGGCATAAAGGTAAAGGAGCCATAAAGCTTGTTTGCTGATGACATGAGGGTTTACCTGGAGAATCCTAGGGAATCAGCAAAGATACTGACAACAGCTCCGACAAAGCTGAGGGCTATAAATAAATCCTGCAAAAGAAGTAGTATTTTTATTTAATAATAACCAAACACCAGAAGCAATAATAGAAAGGGAATTCTCATTCCAAATAACTACAAAATGCATCAGCTATCTGGGGATTAATCTCTCAAAGCACACACAAGACTTGTATGGAGTCAATTATAAAGTGCTCTTTAAAAAATAAAAAATCACTTAAATTTCAGTAGTTAGAATAATATTGAGTACTCCTAGCTAGGCTGGGCCAATATAATAAAAATGACAATACTATCAAAATAGATTTATACTTTTAATGATATGTCAATCAAATTCAGAACTTGATGAGGTAACAAAATTCATTGAAAAAACAAAGAGTTCTAGAATATTAAGGGAAATTATTAAAAGAAATAGAGATGAAGGATGAATAGCAATTCTGGACAGCAGTCATCAAAATCATCTGGTATTGCTTAAAAAATAGAGTTGGATCAATGGAACAGACACAGAGAGAATGAGAAACATTAGAACTCAAACCCATCATTGGATAAAATGGAGAATATAAATTACCTAGGGAAAAACTCCCTATTTCATAAAAACTGCTGAGAAAACTGGAGAAAAGTCTGGCAAAAACTAGACGTAGGTCAACACCTTATGCCACACTCTACAATATAGTCTAAATGGATACATGACCTTAATATTAAAGGTCATGCTATAAAAAAATTAGGAGAGAAACAAATATATAATCGTTCACAGCTATAGGTAGGAGATGAATTCTTAACCAAAAGAAAGAACAATCGCAAAAAATAAAATAGATAATTTTAATTACTTGAAACTAGAAAGGTAATTTTTAATGCATTTAGTATAAGAAAAGAAGTAATCAAATGAAGGGAATCTTTCTATAAAATTTCTCAAGGGTTTGGTATCTAAGATGTACAAACAACGAACAAATATGTGACTAATAACCATTACCCAGTAGATAAATTGTCAAAGGATATGAGCAAATTGTTCTCGAAAGGACTGCAAAGTGTTCATGACCACACACACGAAAATGTTCCAAATCAACAATAAAAAGAAAAATTCTCATTACAACAACCTCACACCCTGAAAATTGGCAAAAAATGACCAAAAGGTGGCAAAAGTTAATGTTGGAGAGGTTATGGGAAGATAAGCACACTAATATGGTTTTAGTGGACCTGAGAAGAGGCACGAGCATTTTGGAAGCATTTGGAACTACATGAATAATGTAGTTAAAATGCCTATACCCTGTGACCTAGATATTCCTTTACTGGGCTTATTCCCCAAGGAAGCCATTATAAGGAAAAAAAATTTCCATATATTCCAAAATATTTACAGCAACACTTTCTGTGGTAGCTAAGAATTGTAAACAATAAATATTGTTTCCTCATTGAGTGGAGAATGGCTAGACAAATTGTAGTATGTGGATTAATGGAATATTAATTACTATGCTATAAGAAATCATGTGTAGGGGCGGCTAGGTGGTGCAGTGAGTAGAGCGTCGGCCCTGGATTCAGAAGAACCTGAGTTTGGATCCGGCCTCAGACACTTAACGCACACACAAACAAAAACCTAGTCATGTGACCTTGGGCAAGTTACTTAACCCCAATTGTCCTCCAAAAGAAAAAAAGAAATCATGTGATGAATACAGAGAAAGTTCTAGGTGAACTGCTGCAGAGTGAAATCAGCAGAGTCAAGAAAACAATATACGCAGTAACTCTAACAATGTAAATGGAAAAAAAAGACGACACACCCCAAACCAAAAGTAAATGTAATAAAATTATAGAGATCAAATAGGACTTGATTGAAAAAGAGATAAGCTAGCCCATTGGTGGAGGTGGGAAGTCCACAGGTCTTACACAGTGCACATCTTTTCAGACTTTCAATGTATTGATGGGTTGTGTTGACTTTTTTCTTTTCTCTCTATTTGTCACATGGAATGACTTCCTGGGAGGGGAGGAGGAGGGATCCATTCGTCCTTTAGTGATGTAAGAAGCAGAATTTGTCACTTAAAACTTAAAAGAGAAAGATGACCAGTTTGACACAGGTTGGGTGTCTAGACTGGAACAATCCCTTAGCCTCTCAATGCCCCCAGGTAACTCTATGGGGTGATTAAGCTGGAAGAAGTCCACAGCCCACTGGGAGGGGGTTTCTTCAGGGTTTCTCCTATACCAATGAAATCACAAATTCAGTTAAAAAACATCATCGGGGAGATTGGTCCACAATTGACAAGTGCCTACTGGGTGCCCACCTGGCCCAATGGTAAGTGCTCCGATTCAGTGACCAGAGTGGAAACAATCTGCTTTCAGAGTGCTTGCATTTTATGAGAGAAGAGATGAGAAGATACACTCTCCTCCCTTAGAGGGAGAGGTGGGAAACTACTGGTATGTATCAGTATATATACTGTCAGGCTCAGGTGATATGTTGATTACTTTTTCAGAACATTTTTTCTACTGACTTGTCTTTCTTTTTTAATTCTTTGTTGTAAGGGATGTCTCTTTGGAGGGTGCGGGGGGAAAGATAGATTTGATAATATAATAACCATAGAGTTTATACCTGGAAGGTACCTCAAAGACCATTTAGTCCAGCCTCCTCATTTTGTAGTTGGGGAAACTGAGGCCCAGAGAGAACAAGAGACTTCCCCAAGGTGACAGGTAGTAAATGATAGGAACAGGTTTGAACACAGGTCTTTGGCCTCTTTCCCCCGCACCATGCTTTCAATCAGTCTGCTGGGCAGCTAGACCTGTGGTCCTATCAGCATTTCAAACTCAATCCATTTAAAGCCGAACCCTTCATCTTGGCCTCTTAGCCTCAGTTTTCCTTCTACAAAATGGAACTATGAATCTTCCCAGCAGGAAGAATCCCAAGGGTTGTTGTATGGAAAATGCTGTATAAGCTTTAAAACACCAGAAATGGCAGGTGTCATTCCCAGACAGGTCCCTTCCTTCATCTGGCCCTTAGTTTCTTCATTTGTCAAAGGAAATAATTGGGTCAGGCCAGCAGGGTCCAGTGGTGGATAATGGTTGTGAATGCCTCGCGACGAAGTGTATTATTGCTCTTGGCTCTGATATTATTCCCAGGGTTTCCTGCACCAGACTGTGGAGACAGGAAATCTCTTGGATAGGGCCCAGGGAAGTAGGGAGGGGCCAGTTTAACCTTGAGAGTGACTGTCTTTCCAGCCTCACCAGGGGAACAAAGTTATACTTGTTATCTCTTCCATGAAAACCTGAGATTAGATTGGAGGACGTAGGCCCTCATGGAGCAAATGCAGAGGGTAAGAGTCCTGTGGTCTGATCCCTTGGCAGCCAAAGAGGCAGAGGAAGCAGGGAATGACCAGACCTGTCCCCTCAGAACCTGCCTGGGAATGGGGGTGGGGAACCATGCACCTCCTACTACTTGACCTCTACTGCTGGGAGTGCTGTGTGTCATGCAGGGCTGAGGAGGTGGAGGGAGGCAGCCAATGCCACCCAAAGATTATCAGCCTCCCATCCTTCCAGAAACCCTGGGACAAATGCAGAGTGCTGGCTGGGCTGGGAGCCTGAGATGCCTGGGTTCTAATCCAGACGGCCTCTCTGTAGGACTTTCCAAGCTCCTTTCCCTCTTTCTGCACCTCAGCTTAGCTCCTATAGAAATGAAAATGCTGGGGTAGTTCTCTTGGGGCTCTTGTTCCACTGCTGGTCCTTTGTCCCATTCTTATAATGGAACAGAACTGATAAGGTGCTCTCCGACTATAGAATGTGGTCAGGTCCTCAAGGCAAGCTCTTGCTGTCAGAATCTCCCTGGTTTTCAGGTTGCTGTTCCCAGCTCTCCTGGGGAAATAGCCTAGGAGACTACTGTTGTGTCCAGAATGTACACAAGGACTCTGGGCTCTGGGAAAGGCAGGGTTGGGATGGAGGAAGGGCTTCCCTTCACCCTCACTTAGTAGATTCTGTCTCTCCTTTTTTGTCTCTGGATCCTACATCTAGGTCCGGCCCCAAGATCCATTCTCCTATCTCAGCAAAGGCAGATCATGCATTGATTGCTGGACAGGCAGACCTGGGTGCAGATCTTGCCCTCACACCAGCTGTGTGACCCTTTGTTTAACATCTCTGAGCCTGGGACAACAGTCTAGGGATCCTCTATGGGCTTCAGTCTGCCTCCATGGGATGCCCTAAACAGACAGTCACAGTTCTTTGGATTCCTGTATACTAGGAAGATAGGATGGTACAGGGATAGGGTGGGGGGCTTAGAGCTAGAACATCTGCACTTGAACACCAGCTCTGCCAATCTGCCTCCAATCTGCCTTGATTGAGTCCTCCCTCCCTGACCTCCCTGCCTCTCTCATATTAACTTGGGTCTATTTTGCATACATTATGTATTTGATTATATGTGTCTAACAACAAGAGTGGTTTCATTTTTGTCCTCTACCCAGTGTCTGGAATATAGTAGAGGCTTAATAAATCTCTATGATTGATTGATTAACCATGAATAAGTTCATCATTATTTTGTGCCTCAGCTTCCCCTACTATACAAGGAAATGACTGAACTAAATAACCTCTGAGGGACCTCCCAGGTCCAACATTTTCTAACCTCTTTTCAATGAACCCCTATCCCCTAAGAAATTCACGTCTGGGAATCCTCAGACCCCCTGATGAGGGCCCCCAAACCATGCTGATGATATTCCATATTTACATATTCCTTGATAGGAGGAGCCAAATTGAGCTCCATATGGATTTGAGAGAAGCTAGGAATAGGGCAGGACTTTGGGGGTCTCCAAAGAGTCCAAAGAGAATGGGCCTGGAAGGCAAGAGACCTTGGTCTTAACCTCCTACTCACTGCAGGACCTTTGGGAAAGGGTGTTTTTCAGGAATCCTCATTTTCTTATTTCTTATTTCTTAACTAAGAACAATGTTCCTGCCCTGTCGCTCTCTCAGGCTTGCTTTGAGGTTCATGATGCAGAGAGAGGTTTAAGCTGGGAATCAGAAAACTTCAATTTGAAACCTACTTCTGACATTTACAAGTCTGACCTTGGTCAGGTCACTTAGCCCCAAAGCCTCTGACCATAGATGTAGAAGGCTAGATCACTGAAATTATTATTTATTAACCATTATCACTGATCTTTGGATACCCTAAGCAGGATAAACTTTTGCTTAATGATTGAATGAATGGTGAATAGAGTCATCAGTTTACAGGAGAAAGAAAGAAACAAAGGAAGGAAAAAAAGAAAGAAGAAAGGAGAGAAAGAAAGAAGGAAGGAAGGATGGACAAAAGAAAAGAATGAAGGAGAGGAGGGAGGAAAGAAGGAAGGGAAAGAAAGAAGGGTGGACAGAAAGGAGGAAGGAAAAAAGGAAGGAAGGAAGGAAGAAAAGAAGGAAGGAAGGAAGAGAGGGAGGGAGGGAGGGAGGAAGGAAGGAAGGAAGGAAGGAAGGAAGGAAGGAAGGAAGGAAGGAAGGAAGGAAGGAAGGAAGGAAGGAAGGAAGGAGAAACCAAACATCTCATAGATGCTGAGTAAGAAACAGGCCACTAAACCCTACATAAGGATCCCTACTGCACATATTAACTTTAAAAAACCACATATTGGCATCATCTGTGTTTTATTATGTTTTTATTTCTTTTGTTAAATATTTCCCAATTACATTTTACCCTGATTTGCTTATGGGTTGGGTTGTTATTCTCTCTAAACAGTTAGATTTGGTTAATCTATTATTGGTTGATTTTTTTTTCTCCTTTTTAAATTTACTTACAAGAATAGCTCCCTAGGGGTGGGGAAAGACCTTTGTGGAAATTAAACAGATATAAAAGCAAAAGATAATCAGTAAAAATAACTTTTAACTAAGAAAAAAAAAATAAAACCCTGACCTCAGCTCAACCACTGGAAATCAGGCAGGGCCGATCGGATCCACCTTCATGGCTTCACTTGATCCATTCATTTTCCCCATTTTCAGAGAGAAGAGAAACAGCAGGCTAGGCTCCAGGCCACACAATGAACAGAGCTGAGACCCAAGCAAGGACTCTTCTCTGGGCCTCAGTTTCCTCATCTGTACTCCCGGGTGTAAATAGTCACCCTACTCAATCAGTTCTTAGTGCACACCATCCTTGCCTACACCTGATTAATGCTCTGTTTGTCAGTACTCAGGGTTACCTGCCAATCCTTCCCAGGCAGAGCCTTGACTGGGGATTGTGGGATTATGAAGGTCCCTATTTCTCTCCACCCCATCCTGGTCAGGTTTTCAGGTGAACAATTAAAAAAAAAAAAAACTGAGGAAACCAGGCCAAGATAGAAAGAAAAGACTATCTGTCAGAGATGAAAGGGACTGGTACTGGGGGAGGAGACTGAGGCCCAGGTCAAAGAGCTGACTTGGCCAAAGTCACATAGCAGTCATTGACCCAGCTGGGAATGGAACCCAGGAGCTTCAGAATCACTGAGTTTTGGAAGTGACAAAATGGCAGCACCTATTTATCCCAATCCATCCCTACAGAAGGCACAGGATTAGTGGCCATTAAGTCTCTCTGCCTGAAGGTCTCCAAAGAGGTTTCCCACTCCACTGACTCCTGGGAGAGAGCTGTGAAGCCCTTTCTCCAGTTTCAGTGTTAGAGAGATGGGGAAGGCTCCTGAGAAGGGAGAAGAGGAAGACTATGGTCCTGGGCAAGGCCTTTCTGGTCTCTGGGACTGTTTCCTCCCCTATAAAATGAGGGACTTGCCCCTGATGACCACCGAGGACCCCTCTAGCTCTTTCTGTGACCTGAACTGAGCTGGCAGCACCCCTTGGCCAGACCCTGCCTTCATCTCCTCCTACTCGAATCTCTTGGTGGCCATTTGAGGGAGCAAAGTCAACGGGCAGAAAATAAACTTACTTCAGTGGAAGAAAGTCAGAGGACCCAGAGGCCATCTAATCCAACCCTCGGGAGGAGGCACAGGGAAGAAGCTGGACACATGCTAATGGTGACCCAGGAAGCAAGAGTCTGAGGTAGAACCCAGGTCTTTCGATGCCAGAGTCAGGTCTCTTCCGTGTGCCCCACTGACTCTCTGATGAGAAAGAAAGAGCTCAGTTACAGAGAGATGAGGGTGTGCTGGAGTAATCAGGAAGGCTTCACTGAGGCATGGGACCTCAACCAAAACCTAAATACTCCCAGTTCTTTAAGGAAATGGCACGTCTCCAGGACTTCCCTTCAAGATGGTACCAGTATCACGTTCGTGACTCACATGAAGCTTGAATTCCAGGAACACCCCAGGACATGCTGGATAACCCCTTCCCCTCTCTCCTTGCATTGTGAAGCTGATAGTTTGAACCCAAAGGGTAAGACTTTTCAATTACCTGTATTAAATTTCATCCGGTTCAGTTTGGCTCATTTGTCCAACCAACTGAGATGTTTGTGGACCCTTACTGTCCATTATATTGATACCAAGGCATTACTGGCTACCCTTTGGGTCCAGGCCTAAATGCACCTGCTTATACTGCTTTCTAGCCTATATTTCTGTAACTTTTTGACCAGAATTGAATAAGAAGCTTTGGCCAGTACTTGGCTGACATCCTCCAAGAAGCTGTAGCCAGTACAGCTGCCATGCCAGGGTGAGGGGAACAACAGGCCTCAAACCCAAGCATGTTAAGACCTCCCTGGGCATAATGAGCAGAGGACAATTTGTTCCAAAGACCAGAAGGGCTGCTGAAGCAGGTCTGTGGAGCGCTGAGAGCTCAGCCAGACGTTGAAGACTCCACTGGCACCCACTGCACCCTGGATCATTGCCTGCCATCTTGACTCTTGTCCTGCCATTGGACTTTGATAGTTCTGGGAGAGGAAGTGAGGCTGGCAGATTTCTGCCTCCCTTCAGTCCAATTCATGCATGAATCAAGACGTCACTTGTGATGTCATTGGTCTTCTTTGAAACAAAGGACAAAAAAATAAGATCTAGGGAAACCACACCTATGAAAATATTCTGCCATCTAACCTTGTTATCCTTTCCAGAATGGAATGAAGGCTTTCTAGTGGGACCTGTTTGGTTTTCTAGGTTTTACTGAGGCCTTCAAACAAAACAAAAACCATTTACATACAGACCCCTTCCCAGTCTCCCATTATTTTCCCTCCCTTCCTCTCTCCTTCCTTCCTTCCTTCTTTTTTTTTTTTTTTTTTTTTTTTGCTTTTGGGAGGGCAGTTGGGGCTTTCCTTCCTTCTAGTTTTCCCTTGAAACAGAGGAGCAGTTCAGTAAAATCAATCCCTAGGATGATCTGCTGGTGTATATGACATTACACATCCATTCACCCCTGCCTCTCCCAGGTTTTCCTAAAACTGCCTCCATCATTTCTTACAGTCTGGCAGGATTCCAATCCTATACCACCACACAGAGAGCTGCTGCTGTACACATGGTCCTCTTCTTCTTTCTTTGACCTATGGATCTGGCAGTTGTATTACTGGATCAAAAGATACTGACACTCCCAGTTTAACAACCATTTTGTAACCCCTTCATTTTAGAAAGGACATTGACTTCCAGGCGAGTGAATGATCTGCCCCAGGGTTGTAATGGAAATGCAGATTTGAAGATCTTCCCTGCCCCTAGGCCCTTTGATTAGCTTAAGAGACTTTGATTGACTTAAGTGACTCTGAGAACCTTCCTTGATTTGAAAATATATTCTGCCTCCTAATGGGCTGAATGTGGTCACATGGAGCCTGTGGTAGGAGGCTTGGTTTTCAGGAATGACCACACCTTGATGCTGTGTGATTGGACAGTGGGTCAAGAGGGTGGTTACATTCTCTGAGCCAGGAGAAGACTATATAATCCCTGCTTTGAGGCTTTGCTTTGGGGCTCACTTTGAGAAGTGTTGTGTGATTTGACCAGATGAGACTCTGGGCAGCCATTGTTGAGAGCCCCCCGGCTTTGAAAACCCAGATGTTGATGCTTCCCTCTCTGGTAACTGTGATTTTGATATTGATAATGGTTGGACAGTTTGGAAGCCTATCTGTTTGATCTGTCTGTATACTCTGAAGTTTGGGGTGCTGACCTTTTCCCCTGAACTAAGTAATATATGTTTGTTTGATTAAAGTAAGCTTGTTAACCCATTTTGAGTTGCTTTCCTTTTGAAAAGCAGATCTAAGAACCTATATTGGCAGCTACCCTGGGGATATTGGGGTGCTTGCTGCTACAAGGGTACAGCATATTAAGGCATGAGGTGTAGACTCTGGGCTGAAAGGTACCTCAGACACCATTGATTCCAAACCCTTCACTCTCCAGAAGAGGAAATCAGGGTCCAGGGAAGGTGACAGACTTGGGGGCCAAGTTCTACAGCTGGAAGGGGTCTCACAGACCATCTAGTCCAACCCCTTTATTTTATAGAGCAGGAAAATGGTTCAGGCAAGTCCAAGTTTACCCCAGGAAGCAAGTGTCAGACATGGGATTTGAACTCAGGTTCTCTGACTTCTTCTATTGTATTACTAAAGTGCTTGGCATGGTGCCTGCACACAGTAGGCACTATATAAATGCTCATTCCCTCCCTTCTCTTCTCCGAATTGAAGCTGGGGTCTGGGTAGGGGAGGACTCAGAGGATCCTGAGCTGTGTCCGTTTGTGGAGTTCTGTGCTGTGGGAGAGGTCTCAGGGTAAAGAAGAACTTCCTGAGAGCTTGAGATACCCCAAAGCTGACCAGGTTACCTTAGGAGACAGCGAGTTCTCCCTCATTGGAGCAAAACTCTGATGACAGTGAGTCTAGGCTCATGGGACACAAGAGCTCTGCACCATATGGTACTGGGAGCCAGAGGTCTCAGAGGGCAGCCTGCTGCACGCCTTCCTGCTGCAGGAGAAGGGCGTCTTGTCCAGATACAAGTGAGATTCCAGGGGTTCTTCCCTTCCTTCCAATTCTGGAATTCTTTGGAGCCATCCAACCTAACCTCTTCATTTTGCAAAGGAAGAACCAGGCACAGAGAAGGGCAATCACATGGCCAATGCCCCAATAGCTGGTATATGGGAAAACTAAAACTGCAACCTTAATCACCAGTCTCCAAAGGCAGGGCTCCTTCTGTTATTCTTTGATGGACATTGGGGGGAGGGACAGCTGTGCAGGTACAGGTTGGCCCAGATGGCCTCTGGAGGCTTTTGGATCCGTGGATCCATCCTCTCCTTCGGTTCACCAGTCTTGGCACAGACTCTGCTGTGGGGGCAGAAGGCCAGGGCCAGGGCCTTTGTCTGTTCCCTGCTCAGCTGCCCAGCCCAGGAATTTGTGGGAAAATTCCCTCCCATAAGTCCACCTACAAGGCTGGCTCCATGCTCAAGGGCCCTCTGGCTTCTCTTGTTTATTTCCATTTCTCTTTTTTGGATGGAAACAAAAAACAAAACAAAACAACCCTCTAAAGAAAAGTTCAACAAAAACCCCCTCAGCAGACACTTGCCACTCAGCCTCTCCAGATGAGGCTGGGGACTCCCACCTCCTCTAGCACATGTGACAAGGAAAGAAATCCAAAGTTCAAGTTCTTCTACAGAAGAGAGCTACCTCCTGCCCAGCCCCTCCCTCCACCTCCACCTCAGGCCTGGCCCAGAATACACGGTCTGGAAACCAAAGGGCTCCACACAGCTCTGCTGCCCGGCTGGTGGTCACTGTGGGGGAGAGGAGGCTGGTATGATATGTTTCACTGGTGAGTCAATGTTGGGGAGTTTGCTTTTCCCAACTTGTGTGTGTGTGTGTGTGTGTGTGTGTGTGTGTGTGTGTGTGTGTGTGTGTGTGTTTAAAACTCAGAGTCATGGGCGGGGGGAAAGGACGATGGAGGCATATGGAAGAGCCCCAGGATGGCGATCAGGAAGCCTGGCTTCTATCCCTAGTCTGCCTCTAACTCCCTATGGGATGTTAGGGAGTGACTTTCTCCGTGCCTCAGCTGTCCTCTCTGTAAAAGAACAGAGTTGGAAAAGCATGACATTCATGTTCTGAGCTCCCTCTGAGCTCTGGTGGACTTTCATGTTTTAAAGTCCCCCCAAGCTCTGACATTTCATGAGTTTATACTGTTTAGACATTATGCCTCGGGAGAACAAGCTTCACTGGTCTGTGTAAATGGGAATTGTAGACCTCGGTTCATGAACATATTTGTATGACACGCCAATGCATGTCTGTGGGTATGCAAGTGTGTTTTCATAAATACATATGCTGATCATGATTGTATCAAGGTTCAGCTACCAACTCCCTGGGTGATCCTGGGGAAGTCACTCCTTGTCCCTCAGTCCTAGTTTCCATATGTATAAAATTGGACCCATAATCCTCTGACAATGCTCATGGGAATTTATTAAGTCATTATTCCTTCTGTGATTAGTCCTGCAGAAGTAATAAAAGTGGAGAATGATTCCTCCAGAGATCTTTCCCCACCCACTCTGCCCCAAGGGCACAGCAGGAGAGGGGGCACTGTATCACCAGGGCACTGGACACAGAAAGCAATAAGGCTATCAGAATTTGATAAAAGCTATCAGTGAGGAACTAAGTACTCTCCAGATCGGAAGATGAAAAAGCTTCCTTCCAGGTGTGTAGATCTGGGGGCATTTAGGTTGGGTATATATAGGACAGGATAGCAGTTTGGACAAAAGAATGGAGGTGGGAAGTCTCAGACAAATCAAATTGATAAGCACGTATAAGTACCTCCTAAGATGTGCCAGGCTTTGTGGTAAGCACTAGCAATACAAAGAAAGTTAAAAAATAATTAATTCATCAGGAATGAAGGGGAAAACAGGTGAGCAGAGATGGCTCAGGAGGAGAAAGTGAGGCTGATGTCTTTGCAACAGCCCTGCCTCACTTAAATCCAATTCACTCGCTTGTCATGGCATCACCTCCCTAATGCCATGGTCCTCTTTGAGAAGGAAGGACAAACCACAATGACAAGGGGCTGCCATTACAGACACCATGGTCCCCCCAGTCAGCAGTGCTCTGGCTCCCACCTCTCCCACTTCTCTGGGTGGGAGGCAGAGGGTTCATTGTTTAAAAAACTGTTTCCCCTCCTGCCATAAACTTATAATAAGAGATTATAGTTAACCCAAACCCAGTGACCACATTCTCATATCTATGCCTCATCTCCTCTCTTTAATCCCTGACCTTTATAAACAGGGGAGAAAGCCATATTTCCTCAAAAATTGTTCTACTGAAAAGGGCCCTTGGGCTTGTATTGAATTAAGTCCCCATCTATTTCAGATAGCTTGAGATTGCAGGCTTAGAACTAGCCCCTTGATTTTACAGAGGGGGAAACTGAGGCCCAGAGAGGTTGCATGACAACCAAAATCACACAGGAAGTAAATGGTAGAAGGAGGATTCAAACTCAGGGCCTCACTGAAAAGCCAGTGCTCTTTTTCCTCCATTCCATCCTGACTCTCTATTAAAGCTTTCTCAGAAGTCAGCCTTTTCTTAACGTGGATAGTTGAGCAATAACAGATGCTTAATAAAAGCTTGATTATTAATTGACATATTGAAAATTACACCCTATACCTGACACATCTCTGTGCTGTTTTCTTTTTTTCATAACTTTAACTTAATTTTACTTTTTTCAATTAACATACATTTTCTTTCCCTCCTACATCCTCCCATCAAAAAATTTTTAAAAGGAAAACAAAATTCTTGTTATAAATATTTATAATCAGGTAAAACAAACTTCCGTATTGACTGTCCAAACATGTCGATCTCATCCTCCATCTTTGAGTTTCTGACCCCTCGCAGGAGGAAAGTGGCTGTCTCCAGCCCTGGTGCTCTTGAACTGTGACTGGCCACTGTGTGGATCAGAGCTCAGAAGCCTTTCAAAGTGGTTTGTCTTTATAACCTCATTGGGATGGTAGAAATTGTTCTCCTGGTTCTACTCATCTCATTCCGCATGCATTTTGACATCTTCCTAGATTTCTCTGAAGTTGTCTCTTAAGTAACTTCTTATGGTGCAATAATAATTCATTACATTTATATACTACAATTTGCTCAGCCATTGACCAATTGATGGATTCCTCTGTGTCATGCCTTCTCCAATTAACCCACCTATTGAGTTTATGAATAAATGAGCTGGCTTACCAAATCCTTTTGTCTATAAAACTACCAATGGGTCTCTCTCTCCAAGATAATCATCTGAAAAAAAGCTGCTTAACAAGCAGAGAGAGGGGTGTCTAGGTGGTGAAGTGAATACAGCACTGGCCCTGGAGTCAGGAGAACCTGAGTTCAAATCTGGCCTCAAACACTTGACACTTACTACCCCTGTGGGGTAGGCACTTGGGCTAGGCACTTACCGCAATTGCCCCTATGAAAATCAAAACAAAACAAAAACAAGCAGAGATAAAATTACCCCACAGATAAGAGAATTATGATCACTTAAAGGTCTCTAGAAACATCTGTCAGCAAGTTGAAATCCCACCTGTGTTGCTCTGATCTGCTCCAAGACCTGAATTCAAGTTCAGTTAACCTCTAGTTGCCTCGTTTCCTTAACTGTAAAGTGGGGACATCCGAGGGTTGTTATGATGATGATTTATAAAGTGTTTAGCAGAGTGTCTGGCATGTAGCAGTCACTATAGAAATGCCAACGATTATTGTTTTTAGTACATATTACTAGTGGCACTGCCTGTAGCTGTTAATATATTTCCCTGGTTAAAAGTTATTTCTCTGGGCGGCTAGGTGGTGCAGTGAATAGAGTGCCGGCCCTGGAGTCAGAAGGACCTGAGTTCCGAGCCGGCCTCCGACACTTAATCCACACAAACAAAAACCTAGCTGTGTAACCTTGGGCAAGTTACTTAACCCCAATTGCTCCTAAAGGGGCGGCTAGGTGGCGCAGTGAGTAAGAGCGCCGGCCTTGGAGTTGGGATGACCTGAGATCAAATCCGGCCTCAGAAAATGAGCACCCACGCATAAATAATGACTAGCCGTGTAACCTTGAGCAAGTTACTTAACCCCAATTGCTTTCTCTCTTTAACCCCTAATGTGTAATGCAAAGGTAATCCCTGCAAATCCCTTTCTCCCACTCCCTTGTGAGACAGGTTGGAGTTTGGGCCCCAGAACTGGAACAGCTGGGCCCAGAGAAGGTAGCATGTCTTCAGTCACCCCCCAAAAATTCAGGAGAGCGTTCAGACACTAAATCAGGAAGTCTGGTTTAATTAGGTTAAAAAGTATTTTCACAACAAAAAAGAAATCTGACTAAAATGAAAAGAAGAGAAGCAGACTGGGAAAATATATGAATAAGCACATTAGATAAAGACTGCTGCATTATCTATAGTTATTGATAGATACTTCCTAGGAAGACAACGGACAACAGACAATTTCTGAAAGCTCTCGTCTATGCAGAGAGCTGCCTGTGAACACTGAGGTTAAGTGAATTGACCAGAATCAAACAGTAAACGCAATTCATGGGCTAGATTTCAATCTTATCTTCTTGCCTCAGCTTAGCTCACTTTCTCACCAGATGCTTTCTTACCTGGAATTTCTCATACCGATGAAATAATAGACCAAAATGACCAAACTAACAAAACATATGCTAAAGTCCGCAGCCAGATAAAGGTAAACCCAGACAACTCTAAAATACCTTTTTATATTTACCATTAACTTTAAACTTCGTCACTTACAAGAGTGATAAAATCGTCAAAAAATAATAAAGACAAATGCTGGTGGGGCTATGGCAAATCAGGCATTCTAATACTTAAGTGGTAAAGCTATGCCTGGTGCAAAGGTGGTGAACAGCAATGTGGTGATGTATTACTATGTGTCACTCATGATGCAAGGCACATAGGTAGGGGTGCAGTGGATAGAACTCAGGACATGGAGTCAGTAAGACTTGAGTTCCAATCCAGCCTCAGATACTTCTTTTTTTTATTTATTTATTTTTTTTTTTTTCAGATACTTCTTAGTTATATGACCCTGGACTAGTCATAGCCTCAAGTTTTTTCATCTGTAACATGAGGATAATAATAGCACCTACCTCCTAGGATTGTTGTAAGGATGAAATGAGTACTTTTTAAACCTTAAAGTGCTATTTATGTATCATTATTATTATTAGGAACCTGGGATAGAAAACCAATGAAGGAAATGTTCTTTGCCCTCAAGGAACAATGTCCAATAGATAAAAAAATAAATCTAAGATAACTTGTGGAGGGGAGGGCAGGACACAGGAAAAGCTGTGTGCAGAAGGAGGGGCTGGAGCTAAGCTTTGAAGGAAACCAGTTATTCTGAGAGGCAGAAGTGAGGTGGGAGGGGTGGCTAGGTGGTGCAGTGAGTAGAGAGTTGGCCCTGGAGTCAGAAGGACCTGAGTTTGGATTCGACCTCAGACACTTAACGCACACACAAACAAAAACCTAGCCATGTGACCTTGGGCAAGTTATTTAACCCCAATTGCCCTCCAAAAATAAAAAAAAAAGAAGTGAGGTGGGAGGGCATTCCAGGCATAGGGGATGGGCTTGTATACAGGCATGGAAGTGGGAGAGGCCAATTCAGCTGGACAAAACTGAGCATGAAGGGAAATAAGTCCAGAAGGAGAGGTTGGGACCAGGTAATGAAGAGCTTAAAATGTCAAATGAAGGAGTTTGTACTTGATCCTCTGGGCCACAGGGAGCCTCTGGACCTTCTTGAGCTGGGAGTGAGTTCGTTAGCACTGGGCTTTCAGAAGGGAGATTTAGCCATGTGGGGGGAATGGATTAGGGAGGGGAGAGGCTGGAGTCGGGGGAATTCAATGTGCAAGAAGCAGTTTGAATCACAAGACTGCTGATTCCATTTGACCTCCTAATTCTATTTTGAAGATTCTGTCCTAAAAATATATTAAGGGAGAAAAGAGCCTCTCTCTGCAAAGAGATCATAGCTACTCTATCTGTAATAGCAGAAACACTCCAACAATTAAAGAATGCCTGGACCCATTATTGTTCATGGTCACAAGACTGTAAGCTGCAGAGCTGCTCCCAATCCGCCTTGCTGGATGGAATCTCCATTTCTGTGCCTTACACCCATAAAATCACAAGTTGCATCCTCCCTCTCCCCCCCAGAAAAGTGTTGGGGTTATTGTTGTTTTTGGTTTTTGATCTAAACCTGTGATTTTATCACCAAAACTGAGAGGGATCTCAGTGGACTTGTCCACTGAGGACCCAAAGAAGGAGAGTAATTTGCTGACGTCAGGCACTTAATATGGTAGTCAAAAAAAAAAAAAGAATCTGATTTGTTTGACCTAGTATCTCTTAAGGCAGTGTTGCTTATGCTCTAGATTCACCCCCCTCCCTCGCCTAACATCCTCTCTCACTTTTCATCCTTCCTTTTTTCAGGATCTTCTATAGCCAGAAACTTCCATGCAATGCTTTTATGGCTTGTAGGGCTTTGAAGACCAATCCATAGGGTGTTCCTTTTATCATTGGAGCCTTAGAGAGAACCCACCTCTTTTGATACAAAACCCACTGTCCGGTTTGCCTCATCAGGCTGCCAGAAGTATAAGGATGAGGTAGGACCCAGGCATTCAGCTAGAGGATGCATGGGGAGGTTGTTGTGACCTAGTGGGACCAAGCCCCAGGATTGGAGCTTTGCTGAGTTCCCTTCCTCTTGTTTCTGTAGCCTGAAGACCATCACACCCAAGACCCAGAGACTCTTGTCCAGTGACTGAGATGTTTGTTCCGAATCCCCTTTCTCCTTTTCCCATTTCCCCATCCCCTATGCTCCAGTTTTTTACGTTAGGGTAGAGACACAAGGCTGACCATGTCACTCCCTCAAAATCCTCTAGTGGCTCCCTATTTCCTCTAGGATCAAGTACAAACCCTTTTGTTTGGCCATTAGAATCCTTCACAGTTCTCTTCCAGTCTGCTTTCCCAGGTTTATCACACTCTGTGTAGCCATACAGCCATTCTTGTGTTCCCCACACACAACATTCCATCCCAGCTTTTGCAGAGGCTCCCACACCTGGAGTGCCTGATTTCCCCTTCACCCTCACTTTGGGTCTTAGTAAGCATCCTTAGCTTCTTTCAAAGCCCCCTTCTAGCCCTCCCTGCTTAATCTCCTGAAATTTCTGTGTAATTACTTCATTTTTTAAAATTTCCCATCTCTGTAGACTTGTTTTCTTTGATAGTTTGTTTATAAACTCCTTGAGGGCCGGGAAGTGTTTCAGCTTTGTCTCTCCATCTCCAGCACTAACTTCCTTGTATGAAGTAGGCGCCTAACCCGTGCACATGTCTAGCTTCTCTTGTCTGCGTTAAAACATGCCTATTAAAGACTTGTTACTTTCAACATTTTGAATATGTTGTGGTCTAGGGGTGCTGGGAACCCCAAAATGCAAGGGTGGAGGTCTGCCTCCAAAGACCTAGCCTTTCAATCAGAGAGAGGGCTTATTGTCACCCACAGAATCTGTGCATTTGATGAGGATACATTTAGTACTTTTATAAAGAAAAGGAATGTGAAAAAGTCTGGATGGGCTCAGGGAATGGCAATTAATCTGGGGTGATCTGGAGGTGACTGAGAAAGGGGCCTGGATGGGATTAAGGATTGTCAAATAAGATAATGAAGTAATCCAGGTGGGCTGGCCGGGGATCTAGGCTGCTGCTATTTGTGGGAAATCTCTAGGATCCTTTGTAGGGGGTCAAGGCCCATACCCCGTCAGTCTGGTGCATTGCCTGGATGCACTGCCTGCAGTCCCAAAGCGGCTGGAAGACCCAGACAGCAAGCAGTTGAGCATTTGGAACTTTGCCTTGTTGCCTCTCTGAGAGCACAGAAAAACTCCAAAGACTCAAGCCTTCAGTTTCTTCATTTGTAAAATAAGGGCTTGATCTCAGAAGTTCCTTCTAGATTCAAGATCTATGGCCTGTGGGTTCCAGTTCAATGTGGTTTTGAGTAAGTAACTTAATGTCTCTTAGATTTAGAATGAACATGTTTCCTCATCTGTAAAATGGAGCTTTTGGACTAAATGCTCTCCAAGGTCCCTCCCATAGCTCTTTCTATCTTAATGAATCTTAAGTACTGACTAGGACCTTTTTGATCACCCAGACCTTTTCCCTAGTTTTCTAGGTAAAGAAGCTAAAGGTAAGAGAGATTCCGGGACTTTTCCAAAATTACACAAAAATGCAAAGCAGATGAGGGGAGAGAAACCAGTTTCTGAAGCCCAGCTTTTGCCTCCATGGGTCCCATTCATTCAAATACATGCCATAAGTAGTTAGAAGGTCCTAGGAAAGAGTCATATAATAATTTACATAGCATTTCCATACACCTACGTGAAATCTTTGGTCTATTCTTAGGCAGTTTTCAAATTTAGAAATGTTATTTTTGTTCCCCCTGAGGCAGGATCTCCAGATTTCCCTCCCCCATATTTCTCCTTGCTCTCTCACCCAATCAACAATCCAGGTCCCCTGAGGCAACTGAATTATAAAGACTAGGAAGACCCCCAGAGAGGCTTTTGGAACAGGGTGGGGGAAGGCAAATGTGGCAGGATAGGCCATAAGTCTAGGCGTCAGGGGCCCTGGATTCTCTCTTTTTGTTTTGTTTTGTTTTGTTTTGTTTGTTTTTTGGAGGGCATTTGGGGTTAAGTAACTTGCCCAAGGTCACACGGCTAGGTTTTTTTCCGTTTGTTTGTTTGTGTGTCAAGTGTCTGAGGCCTGATCCGAACTCAGGTCCTTCTGAGTCCAGGGCCAGTGCTCTATTCACTGGGCCACCTAGCCGCCCCCTGCGGCCCTGGATTCTAATCTTGGTTAGAGACAACCAAGGGATCTTAGGAAAAAAACATGAATAGACACTCTCCATAGATCACTTTGAATTGAGATGTCAGGGTTAGTGGGTAACTTATGATAGGGAATATCTAAGCAGGAAGAGATCTTAGAACCTGGAATTTTAGTGTTGGGAGAGACCTTAGAACAGAGCCCTTTGGGCCTTAATCTAAGAACTGGGAAGTACCTTAGAACATGGAATGTCTGAGCTGATAGGCCCCTTAACACAGGATTTGGGAGCTGAGGGGGATCTTTAAAAAGGGGGATGTCAGAGGTTGGGGGTGAAGACTGAGAAAAGAAAATGTCAGGGCTAAAAGGGGCCTTAGAACAGTGTCAGAACTGGATGGAACTTTACTCTCTAGGGAGGAACATAGGATTTTATAGCTGGTTAATGGTAACAAAATGGTGTCTGAGAAAAGACTTTGGATTTATTAACCAAAATTTAAGAAATAAGAAGGATGAGCTCCTTAAAGATAGTCATTAAAAAAAAACTTTAATGTTAGTTTTAAAAAATTAGATGCCTTTTGTTTTCATATCTCATGCTTTTCCCCCTTCCATCCAACCTTCCCTTGTAACCACAGCAACAACAAAAGTAGGTAAAACCAACCCGCACAAAGATGGCACCTGTTAACAATTATTTGGAAAGAAAAAGATCAACAAAGGCATAAGACTAAGTCTCACTGTGGATGGGAAGATGCTAACAGATGACAAGAGTGAATGTGGATTTATTGAACTTTCACTTGTTGTAAGAGTCTTTTCGAAGGATAATGTTCTTAAGATACAGAAAACCTTCTGCTGTAAAATGGCCACAGAAAAACATGCTCTCAGACAAAGCAAAAACAAAACTTCATAATGTAAATAGACACAAATAGGGAGATTACATTATGTTAAACAGAACTGTAGACAATAAACCAATGCAGATATTAAACTTCTATGCCCCAAATGGCAGAGCAACTAAATTCACAAAGAAAAAATTAACTGAATCACAAAAAGGAATAATTCATGACCCAATAATAGTAGGAGATCTTTAATGTTCTTGTCTCAGAGTTAGAGAAATCTAACAGGAAGATGAATAAAAAGGAAAATGTAAAATTCAACAATTTTCTGGAGAAATTAAAGCCAAAAGCATGTATGGAACTTTTTGAATAAAACTGATAAAGAATGTGTTTATTTCTTAGCACCACATGGAACTTTTACAAAAATTTTTACAAAAATTAACCAGAGAAATTACAAATAAATGTAAAAAGGAAGAAATATTAAACATAACTTTTTCAGACTGTAACACAATTAAAATAGTAATCAGTACAGAAAGCACAAAAGAAAAAAGTCACAAATTGATACTTAACAATGAAGTCATAATGAGTGGATAAAAGAATAAATCACTTAAATCAAATAATAAATCAAAGAATAATCACTTGTGTGAAACACAATTATAATAATGAGATAATATATCAAAATTTCTGGGATAAAGCAGTTTTCAGAAGAAAAATTACATCTCTAAAAATTATTCATTAGGAAAAATAGAAAAGGAGAGGATTAATGAAATTAATATGCATTAAAAATGAGAAACCCAAGAAATAAATCTCAAATACTCACAAAAGACTCTTGAAAATTAGAAGAGAAACAGATAAATTGGAAACCAAAAAAAAAAAAAACCTATGGAAATGATAAAAAGTAAAAGCTGGCTCTTTAAAAGAGTAAAAAATAAATAAACTTTTAGACAACTTGATTAAAAGAAGGCAGAAAAATCAAATCAACAAAAGAAAAAATGAACGAGATGAAATCACAACACCAAAAAAAAAAAAAAGGTTATCCAGAATACAGATTTGTGCCCATAAAAATAGGTACATAGAAGAAATATAAAGGACCAACTGGCTGCCTTCAAGAATATAAAACAGTCAGCACATTTAATAGAGATCTTAAGGAACTACCAGAGGAAAAAAATCTCTGTGCCCTCATGGATTTATTCAAGAATTCCATCAAACTTTTCAAGAACAATTAATTCTGATACACAAATTGTCCTAATTGTTTTTTAAAAAGAAAGCCTCCTACCAAACCCATTTTGTGAAACAAATACAATTCTCCATCACTGCTGACTGACCTTGGGCAAATCACTTTCCTTCCATTCAATTTCTTCATCTCTAAAGGACTATAGGTAGGCTCTGAAGCCCTGTCAGTTCTAGAGTCTATGAATGGAATCTTGGCACGCTTAGAGCAATTAACTAAACCTAATATGGTAAAGTTAATCAACAAGAATTTATCAATGTGCCAGAAGCTTTATTAAATGCCTGGATCACAAAGAAGAAGAAAAAACGATTCTTACAACCTCAAGGAGCTTACATTCTAATAGGAGAAACAGTGTGCATGTAAAATCCTACACTTGGATCCAAAAGTAAAGACAGTTTGACTAGTTTGTATAAACAAGATTTGAGCCTTGTTCAGAGCTCTCAAATCAATATAAATCAACAGCATGAAAAAGCTAATTAGCTCTTAGACTACATTAAGAGGAAGAGATTTGGGTTCACACACCTGCTCTAATATTTACATACCTGTATGTCTTTGAGTGAGTCATTGAACTCCCTAGGCCTCAGTTTCCCCATCAGTAAAATGAGGGTGCTAGACTGAATGCCCCCTAAAGTTTCTTCCAGCTTGGAATTGATGATTCCACTTCCCAAGGAATGTCAATGTGCTGAAATGGGCTAAGTCACTTAAATTCCCCAGGCCTCGGTTTTCTCCCCTGTACAATGAGAATACAAGAAGAGGGCTGGACCATTCTAAGATATCTTCTAAATCTAAACATATGACTTTATGTTTTGTGCTTTTTGTCAATATATGAACAGCATAGCATGTTATGGAGGATAGAAATCCGGAAGTGGACTCAGGAGGAATTGGGTTTAGATTCTGCCTCAGGTAGACAAATCTACAAATCTTACCAGTGGACAAATAATATCTCTGGGACTCAAGTTTCCTCCTCTGTAAAATGAGGGAACTGGACTCAGTGGCCTCTGTGGTTCATTCCAGCCATAATTTTATGGTCCTGTAAATTCTTCCACTTTGGCCCCAGTCAATAGCTTATTGCCAGAAGTTCAAAGATATTAAAATGACTTGCCCAAGGTCACAATTGCTGAGTCAACCAGTTAATCAAGAAGTATTTATTAAGAGCCTACATATTCCAGGCACTGTGCCAGTGGGGTTGGGAGCTCCTTGAGGGTAGGGACTGTTTTCTTTCTGTAATGTTTAAAAAGTTTCAAGAGACATAATTTCTGGGTAATTTAATCATTTTATTAATAAGACCAGCGGGTTAATAATAAAAGGCCCATGTGGCTGTTTCTGTTAGGCTAAAAGACTATCACAGTGGCAGACCCATAGTTTATATTGCATACATAGTTTATATTCAAAAAGGTATCTAGGCAGTTGGTCCATCAAGCAACCATCAAATCTAATTGGTTAATGAGACTGGAAGTGGGCCAAAAGGGTTGAGTATCTCTTGGGTTGGGAAAGTATGTCTATACCAGACCAGCTTTAGGCTACCAATTCAAAGAATGGTGAAATATTTACATATATATTTAATATATTGGTATAACCATAATACCAGTTCAAGCCTGAGCAGAACACTGTGGGCTGGCCCACCTTAGATTAAATTATACACAGTTTATATTCAAAAATTCTGGTGGCTATTGCTGTTTTTCCTTTGTTCTTGAAAAGGACCATGGCATCACGGATGACATGCAAGTGAATTGGATTTAATGGAGAGAAGGCTGACAAGGTTGGATGGGTTTCTGACCAAGATCTAGGAGAGTCAATGCCATCTCATTATCAGTAATGTCCTTCAAAAGAAAAGCTGAACTTCAAGTCAGGACTTTGGAAAAAGTGGGAGCTCTGAATCTCCCCCAAAATATTGGTTATTAATGGTAATTGCTCACATTTCTATCCCCAGTGCTTAGCACAGTGAAGGTGTTTAATAAGTGCTTATTGACTGACTGGGACTTGACACTCAGTGTCCAAAGGTGGGATTCAAAGACAGTCTTCCTGCCTGAGAGAGTCCAGCACTCCCTCCAGCAAGGCATAGCTGTCCTGTGATAAAGGGAACATTCACAGTAATGCTGACTTTCATTCAGGTAATGGGAAGTTATTCTGAAGAAGGTCATAGCGTCCTAAACCTAGAATTCCAAGAAACTTCAGAAACCACGACACCTCATTCCTTCATTTTACAGGTAAGGAAACTGAGGCTGAAGAAGGGGAGTGTTACCCAGGTGGAAAATAGCAAAGCCAGAGCTGGACTTCAGCCTGGCTGAGTGCTCCTTTCTTGGCCTGTCTCTACCTCCCTCAGTGGCTGAGAATTGTCTTATTCACCTCAAAATAAAACTGAGGCCAAGGCTGAGAAGCCTTGTGTAGCTGGAGGACTCTGGGCTTGATGAGGGTATGGCTAAAGGCAGAAGCTTCGGGTGTGATTGGTGACTAAGGCTTCCAGCACCCCAAGCACGAGAGAGGGAGTACTCCTGGGGCAGACAGGTTCCCAGACTGAGCTGGGGTTCCTGAAGCCAAACAAGCTTTCAGGTAGATAAGGACCTCAGAGGGCAGTAAAATGAAACCCAGCCTCATCTCTAATCTTGTATCTGTCTGCCAAGTTTTTCTCCCTTTTGTCATCCCACCAGCCCTGGCCCCCTCCTGCCTTGTTCTGGGATGGGGGTGGGGGGACCACCCACTTAGGATCCCCCTAGAGAACTGAGGCCCTGGAGTTACACTGGTTTGTCCCCCAAGTGAGGGTTTGTGGGGGAAGGAGAAGGCCAGGGACCAAGAGAAGAAATGATCATGTAACAGCCAAGGAAGGGGCTGGGAATCAACAAGCATTTATCAAATACTTACTATATGCCAAGTATTGACGCAGAGGCAAACATGAACGCGAGTCCCTGTCTGTTAGAAAGTCTCTGGGCCTCAGTTTCTTCAAGCATAGCACGGGGACAATTTCACAGGGTAGTTCTGAGTATCAAATGAGCTAACAGCTGTGAAGTGTTTTTGCAAACTTTAAAGCACTACGTAAATATTATTATTATAATTAATCTGTAAAATAAGGGCTGGGACTGAAGTCCTGTCAAGCTCTGAATCAATGATTTCAGGGTCCTCTGCAGAGTAATCCTTAATCTGCCTGAAAAGCACTATTGTTTTATATTCCTATTATCACAGAAAGGCAGCTTTGGTATCCTGGAGAGAATACTTGTTCTAGAAACAGGAAGAGTTCGATGGAGAAGATAACTTGTAGACAGGAAATAGAATTCATGGAAGAGAAATGAGGGGTCATAAATTTTATAGCTGGAAGGGACCTTAAAGGCATTTCATCCAACCTTTCGTTTTAAAAACAAGCTAAAGCCCAGGCTAACCTCCCAGGGTCACCCAGGTAAGAAGTGGCAGGGCCAGGATTCGAGCCTAGGTCTTCTGACCCCATCTCAAGGACTCTTCATTTCACCTGGCTGCCTTTCAGGGAAGGAAAGGAACAGAAAAGAAAGAGAAGCAGAGGGAGCGGCACCAATCAACAAACCAACCGCTATTTTGAAAGTGTCTACTATAAATCAGACATTGTGCTGGAAAAAAGAATGTAAGCCTCCTGAGGGCAGGAACGGTTGCATTCTGATCACCTTACCCCTAGCGCCTGGCACATAGTGCCTGGTACCTAAGAGGCACTTTATAAATGCTGGTTAAACTGAAAGGAATTGAATGGAGGAAGGAGAAGGACAAGAAGAGAGTGGGATAAAGATTCCAGGAAGAAGGAAGGGTTAAGGAGGTGGCTGGGCTGAAGAGACAAATGACCTGGGAAGATGCTCTCTTTTCCTTTTTCCTCTTTCTGGCTGGCTTCATGAGTAAGGTGGATGGGTGTAGAAGAGGAGGGGGCCTCATTTGTTGGAAAGAACCCCAAGGATCTGACACTTCTTAACTGGGTGACACGGACTTCTTTCTGTCTCAGTTTACTCATCCGTAAAATGAGGGAGTTGGACTAGATGGCCTGGGAGGACCCTTCAGGCTCCTGGTCTGTGATCCCATGATCCCGAGATCCTGGTACACAGGGGGAAAGCACAGTTCTGGTTCTAGTTGAAGCCCAAGCCTTGTTGAGATTTGGGGTCAGTTGCTTCCCTTGCCTGAACATTTCTCTGTCAAGGAAGCAGACAGGCGTGGGGAGATAGGGAGGAGAGAGGCCATTGGGAACCCAGCCAGAGCATTTGCTAGGACATGCTGGGAGTCAAAAGTGAAATTTTATCTGTGAGAGCCCCATTCAGAAGGACAGGCAGGGTATTGTGGCTTTTGTTCAGGCTGATTTCTCTGCCAGAAGCAAACTCCAGCCCCAGAGCCTGGGGATATGTAGACAATTCAGCCTGCCCCTAGACATCCGAGGTTTCATCGAGGAAAAAAAATGAAAGGTCTTCATTGCTTGGGGAGGTCGGGAGCTCAGAGTGCCCACCTCCAGGGACTGCCCAGGAGCCTATCAGCCAATCTAAGATTCCAGGTTCTGGGAGCTGGGGAGACTGAGGCAGAGATGGAGAAAATTATAATCCTTCTCTCTCCTTAAGAAATTTACTTTCTATGGTGAATAAATAGGAAGGTGCTGAGGATTTAGTTTCACATCCCAGATCTGTCACTGTTCATGTCACCTTGGGCAAGTCAACTCTCTCTGGATCTCAGTTTCCTCATCTGTAAAATGAGCCAGTTGGACTTGATGGCTTTTGTGGGTCTCTCAGCTCTAAATCTAGGAACCTACAATTCTCCTGAGGATGGAAGGATATGACTTGGACACTAATAACAAGAACTCATTTTTGAGGTTTGCAAAGCTGTCGGCATACATCTGAGATTTCATTTGATAAGCAAATATATACACAGTTATTTGGCAGAGAGGAGAAAGAGAGAGAGAGAGAGAGAGAGAGAGAGAGAGAGAGAGAGAGAGAGAGAGAGAAAGAGAGGGAGAGAGACACACACAGAGGGAGAGATGGAGACAGAATGAGAGAGACAGAAAGAGGGAGAAAGAGAGAGAAGGGAGAAAGAGAGGAGGGAGAAAACATACGAGTACTTCACTTCACCTAGGGACCTAGGGTGAGTATGGTAAGGCAGGGCACAGTAGAGTCAAGGGGAGGATCAGGAAAGGCTTCTGGAGCTGAGCTTTGAAGGAAACTGGTGATATTCTGAGAAGGAAGTGATTCCAAACCTGAGCGGCCATCTGTGGGAAGGCTGAGGTTGGAAAGAGAATGCCCTTCTTGCAGAATAGGCTGAGGAGGGACAGTTCATCATTTGGAGTGATTTTAAATTAAGACTGAAAATGTGGGTAAGACCCATATTTTATTCTCTTTGAGCCTGTTGCCTCCCTTCCCTCCCTGCCGTCCCCCACCCCAGTTTCTGTTTGCCCAATATAAAATTAGGGGATTAGACCCAGTGATCTGATATTCTGTGTTCTAAGGTCCTTCCCTGCTTTGACATGACTATTCTGTGTTCTAAGGCAGGAGTTCCTAACCTGGAGTCATGAGCTTGTTTTCTAAAAATGCATTTGATAACCATATTTTAATATCATTGGTCTCCTTTGTCATCCTATGCATTTAAAAACATGGTTCTGGGGTGATGCAGTGAATAGAGCACCAGCCCTGGAGTCTGGAAGACCTGAGTTCAAATGTGGCCTCAGACATTTAACATAAAACCAAAAACTAGCAAGTCACTTAACCCCAATTGCCCTCCAAAAAGCAAAACAACAACAACAACAACAACAAAAACAGGTCAATGTACTTAACAGGCTGTAAAAGAAATTCCATGACACAAAGAAGGCTTAGAACCCCGGATCGTAGGGTCTAGCTGTGACATTCCATTTTCTTTTTCTTTCTTTTAAAAATATATATTTTTTTATTTTCAGTTCTAACATCTCTTCCCTCTGGCCACACCCATTATAGGCAAGAAATATAATATTCATTATACACATGAAGTCAGGCAAAACATATTTCCACATAAGCTAGGTTCTGAAAAAAAAAAAGTACAGATATGCTTTAGTCTATATTCTCAGTCCATCAATCCTCAACCTGGAGGTAGATAGCATTTTACATTATGAATCATCTGAAGTTGTGGTGGATCATTGTATTGATCAGACTTACTAAGTCTGTCATGGTTGATTACCTTTACAAGGCAAGGTCCCTTATGACATCTGGAGCCATCTCCAGTCTTCCTGATCTCTATCTTGCCACTGGACCCAGATGGCTCCAGGGGAGAGAGTGAGGCTGGTGACTTTACATAGTCCTCCCTCACTTAAATCCAATTCACTTGCAAGTCATGACATCACCTCCCTGATGTCATTAGTCCTCTTCCAGAATGAAGGACAAATAACAACAACCACCTCTGTGCCAGGCACTGTGCTAGGCACTGGCGGGGGGCAGGGGGCACAATAGAAATCAACCCCGGAGCTCAATGAACTTCCATTGCTATTAAGAGAGAGAACAGAGACCTATAAAAGTGGATACAAAGTGCATTCAAAATAAATGCATCCATCAAGCAATCAGTAAGCATTTATTAAGTACCTACCATGTACAAAGCATTATACTGGGGACAAAAATAACAATGGGACAATCCCTGTCCTAGAGGACTCCATTCTAATAGGTAGAGAGAGCATGCTACCTCTTGAGGTAAGTTTTTCAAGACCTCTGAGTCTGTTTGCCCTCTAAAATTCGAGGGGTGGGCTGGATAGCCTCTGAGGTCCCTTTCAGCATCAGTTATGTGGTCCTATGGGGCTTCTGCAGAAGTGCAGGGGAGAGGGAACCAGGGCCTGCGCTAGGATGACAGCTGTGGGAACAGAAAGGAAAACCTATCTTGAATAGATTGATGTGACCTCACCATTGTGGGTTTCCTACATTCCTCCAATCAGGCAGAGGACAACTCATCCTCACCCGCCTGTTCTGTGGGAGAGATGCTCTTGCCAGGGTCTTCCCAGATGTCCTCCACAGGGGGCTGAAGAGACATTTCATGGTATAGTAAGAAGGAAGAACAGCTAGAAATTAGTGAGTCAGTATGTACTTGTTTGTTGGGTGGAGGAGGAGAAAGGATTTGACAAGGAGGGAGGAGGAAATTAAAATGAGTGTGGCTCCTGATCCTGGGCCACCAAGGAGAACTGTGGTGCCATTGAGAGATACAGGAATGAGTGGTGGGAAGTCTAGAAATGGGGAAACCAGTTATTTAATCGACAAACTTTCCTTCAGCATCTACTATATGGCAGGCACTGTGCTTCGTATTGGAGATAGAAAGATAAAGGTGAAACAGTCCTTGCCCACAAGGCGTTTACATTCTAAGAGGAGAGAACATGTGAGAGAAATATATAGAAAAATATAAAATAAATAAAATAATCTATATGCAAAATGAATGGGGGAAAGGGAGAAATCTGGAGAGTGTTCTTATGATGGTGTCTTGAGCCTTGAAGGAGATCAGGGATTCTAAGAGGGGGAAGTGCATTCCAGGGATGGGGGAAACAACCAGTGCAAAGGCATGGAAGAAGGGAGATTGAGTGTCCTATGCTGGGAACAGTAAGACAAGAAAGTCTTTTTTTTTTGGGTGGGGGGTGGCTGGTGAGAAGATTTGAATTTGCTCTTACACACTGCAAGGGGATGTTAACCCTGAGGCCTGGGGGGAAAGGGGATGGAGTATAGTTTAGGGAAGGGGAAATTGCTCAAGAGTGCCTGTGATGGAGTGTTAGGTTTGGAGTCAAGCTGGTCTGCGTTCAGATCCTGGCTTTGCCACTTCTGACATGTGACCTTGGGCACGTCTTTCATTTTGTGTCCTAGCCCCCTCATCTGTAAAGTAAGGGGGAGTGGGAGTGGACCGGCTTTTCCAGCTCTTTCCCCATTTTCTCTCCCAATTAGGATGTGTGCTCCTTGAAAGCCAAAGCGGGCTTGATTTTCGATTTCTATGCTCGAGGCTACCATGGGCACTCAGCAAACAGAAAGCATTCAATAAATGTTTTGAGGTCCATCCCACGAGGTGGGGTTAGACCGAGCATCGCAGCCAATTGGACCTTTCTGCTCACAGCCTCAGCCTGCGGGCTATGCCCCACTCCCCAGTTCTCTTGCCTTACTCCCCAAAGCCTCCTTCCTTCCTCCTCCCCCTCGCCCCCAAACAAAGGAAAGGAGCAGGGACACCCTTCCCTGTCGGTCCTAAGGGCAGAATCTCAGAACATTGAGCCAGTTTCAAACACAGTCTGCAATTCCTGAGGGCAGGGAAGGGCAGTGGTTATGCTCAGAGCCCACAACTCTTAAGTGGAAAGACTTACAGATTTTATCTAGCCCGACCCTTTCATTTCGTATAAATGACTTGACTTACCCAACAAGGCATAGAGAGACCAGAGGTGAAATGTGAACCCAGGGCCTGCGACTCCAAAACCCAGCGCTCTCTCGAAACACCACTCTAACCCTAGCACTCCGCCTCACACATAGCAAGCGCCTATTTAAAGTTTGTCCAGCTGATTTGCGCACGCAGATGGCAGACCCCGGTCCAGCTCTTCCTCTCCACCGGCCCCCCCGCCCCCAAGCGAAGGCAACAACGGAACCAACCAAGTTACTGCAAGCTCAGGGCTTCGGAGCAGGGAAGGCGACCCCTGCCCAGCTTTCTACAGCTTCCTCCCCGCAACCCCTCCTCCCCCCTCGCCCCATCCTGGAGGCGGGGTTGGAGGGAGGGGTCCGGATCGTACCGAGAGAGCGCTCCCTCCTCCCAGGGCGGACCTGGGACAAGGCGGGGTTCCACTGGTTACCTAGAGCAGACCCTCCCCCACGCCCACCCCTCTTCCACCAGTCTCTTTAGCCTCGTTCTTCTCCCGCCGAGCCCCCTACCCTGACCCTCTATCCCCCCTTCCCCTTTTCCTCACAAGGCATTCCTTTGTATACCCTCCACTCAAGGAGAGTGGCGGGGGGAGTAGAGTAGGAGGGAAGGGAAAGAAATGGGAAGGAGAGACAAGTGGGAAAGGGAGAAAGGGAAAGGGAACGTGCTCCGTTTCCCCTCTAGCTAGTAGGGGGCTGGAGTGGGGGGGGCTAGACGGGATTGGAGCCGGAGGCAGGAGATACCTGCGCACACCCCCAAGGCCGGGCCAGGAGGAGGGGCTGGGATGGAGCATGGGGGGTAGAGGGGGGAGGAGAGAAGAGGCGGGTGAATGGGGTCAGCGGGAGTGAGGTCTTAGCTTGGAGACAGAGAACCGACTGGGAGGGGCGTGCCTCACCCCCCCCCCGCCCCGCCCGCGCTCCCGGCAGCCGGCTCCCTCCATCCTTCCCTCCCTCCCTCCCCGCGCACCCGTACCCGCACCCGCACTCGGATGCGCGCCAGGCGCTCCAGAGGAGGGCTGCCGGGAGCGGGGGCCCGTGCGGCCCCCAGCCCAGGCAGGCGGGGAAGAAAGGAGGAAGGCAGGGAAGGAGAGGAGGCGCCTTAAGCCCCCGTTCCGGGGGCGTCCAGCTTGCAGATTGCGCCCGGGCGGCTCTGGGGGCAGAAGGAGGAGGAGGAGGAGAAAAGGGGGAGGGAGTCGGGGAGGAGAGAAGAGAGGAGGTGGGGGAGGGCAGGACAGGAGGGCTGGGCTCCAACTGGAGGCTCCCGTCTATTTATGTCGGAGATCGCGGCCGGTGCCACGGGGCCCATTCTCCCATCCTTGGGCAGCCTCCCTCCATCCCGAGGCAGTCTCCCTCCTTCTCTCTCTTTTCTTTCCTCCGGCTCCTTGTTCCTGCCCTGGTCTCGGTTCCGCCCCCTCCCCACCTTGTCGGGGTCCCCAGCCAGGGCGGAGGGGTAGCTCCGTCCGAGGGTCTGTGTGGGAGCCGCCGCCGGGCTCCCCGGGAGGGGGCAGCCCCGAGATGCCAGGGGGCGGCCGCCGCCGCCACCGGAGCCGGCCATGGTGGGGCGAGGAGAGGCTGCTGCGGCGCCGGGTCTCAGCATCTCCCCGCCTGGGGCCCGGGGCGCCCAGGAGCCGCCGCCTCCTCCACGGCCGCCGCTGCAGCTGCTGAGAGCCGGTGGGCGATGGGTGAGTGCCAGGCGGTCGTGTCCCTGCTCCCCCCCCGCCCCCCCCCTCCCCCGCCAGGGCGCACGGACGCCGCATCCTCAGCTCCTCTCCCGAGCCTTCTAGGCCTTCCAAACCCTACCTTCAGCCTCTCCTCTCCTCCACATGAACCCCTCTCCCTTCCCCCATCCTCCCTTCAAACTCTCGGACCCTGATCTCCCGTCTCTATCTCCTCTGGGCCTCCTAGGCCTTTTATCCCCCTCCCCCTTAAACGTCCCTCTTGGAAGCTCCCTACCTCTTCTATCTTTCTTACCTTCCTACACCACACCGAGAAGCCCCTTACCGAGTCCTGACCCTCCCCAAGTCTGTTCCCCTTGCCCTCCCTCACCTGGGCTGAGGGTGAGGGGAGCTGGGGTATAGGGAGGGGGAAGTGTGATTTTTCCCTTAGGTGTTGGATGGTGAGGGGCCATGGGGTAAGGAATCAGCCACTTCAAGTCAGACTACAATTCCCATCCCCCTCAGCTCTTACAACAGCTGAGGACCCCCCTCCCAATCTCCCCCTCCACATCGTGAGTGGAAATGGGGAGAGAAGCCTTCAGTTCCTTAGCAGAAATCACCTTGCCAAGAGCCCCCCTTCCCAGGAGCCTGGCTAGACTGTCTGTGTGACTGGGGCCTCTGTGCAGACCCTGGGACTGAGCTGAGAAAAGGGCCTGGAGCATGCAGTGGGGGATGGGGGAAATATTTCTCTGCCTTTTAGCCCTTCCCCATCTCCTCCCTCTGGCTCCCTCCCCCACCGAATTGCTGGTTGATGCAGCAAGAAACCCATCTGCTTGGCACCCTCCCCCCCAACCCCCCCAGGACACTGGATGGGCATGTGTGCCAAGCCTGCAGCAGTTGGGGGGGAGGGGAGATGGCTGTGGAAGGCCTCTGCTGGGCGGGAGGGGCAGAAGGCCAGGGATGTAGAGGTAAAGGGGAAACCTGGCCTCTCCAGGTCTCACCTTATCTTCCGTACTAAATCGGGCCCAAGCTTCCTTGGGTCTGCAGTCTTGTAGCTGCTTCTGGAGAATTGAGGAAGGGTGGGCTGAGGGAGTAAGTGACTGTGTGTGTGTGTGTGTGTGTGAGAGAGAGAGAGAGAGAGAGAGAGAGAGAGAGAGAGAGAGAGAGAGAGAGAGAGAAGGGGCAGGGTGGGGGGGGTCGGTCCTGCATCTGCAGCTAACTCCCCTGGTAGGATTAGTGATTTTCACCAAGCCTAAGGTTGGGCCTGGATGCCACCACCTTTCCCCACCTCCCTCTCCAGTCCTTGTGTCCCTGGAGGAAGGGCCAGAAAGGGAAGGGAGAAGGGAGAGTCCAGTCCTGGAGAGAGAAACCTAGGGGACTCGTGTGGGAGGGAGCTTGGGAGGATGATCAGGCCCCCAGCTTTCAACCATTATGAAAAGATACCCATAGAGCAGGAAGCTCGAGGCTTGTGACATCAGCCCAGAGCAGCTAGGGGAAAGAGGACAGTCAGCTGTGCCCATAGCTGGCCTCCCTCCCTCTCCATCTAAGATTGCCTGGGCACATCTGGCTTCAGAGCCAGAATTCATTCCCAGAGAGCCCCAGAGACAACCCATGAAAGCTGAGCTCACCAGTCTCTAGGATTTGCACCCCGGAAAGTGCCTCCCCCCAAGCTTGAGAAGCTCTACCTTCTCCAAAACACTGGCAATCAAAAACCACATGGGGCTCTATGTTCCTCTCTCCTCTACTCCTGCCCAGAGCTGGTTGTAATCAGATTCTGCCCCTTTATCCAGGTGGGGCCAGGTAGGAAATCCTTCCAAAAGGGACTGGCTCAGCTCTGACTTGGCCCTTTGCCAGCTCTACCAAAAATCCCAAACTAGCCTCTTGTGCCTTCACTCCTAGAGAGCAGTGGAATCTCAGGATCTCCAAAAGGACCTGGAAAGTCTGCACAGAAAGCCCTGTGACACCTGCCGAATGAATGATCGAGTTCAGCTAGGTGCTCTATCTTGCCAATACTAGATCTTAGGAGTCTGTGCTCCCTGACACACCTGGTCACCCAGCCTGGGTTTGAATACTGACAGTGATGGGGAACTCACTACCTTTCCAAATAGCACATTCTATTTTCATAAACATGTTTTTATTAGGAACTTTTTCTCCCAAAATTGAGCTTAAAATTCTGCAACACCCTCCCTCTCTTCCCCTCATCATTGCTTCTAGTTCTACCCACTGGAGATTGAATAGAGAAAAAGAAGAAAATAAGGGGGAGGGAAGTGGGGAGGAAATTCCCTCCCAGCACTGAGGTCACCATGTAGTCTTTTGTGCTGCAACTTAGAGGTTTAAAGTTTGCTAGAGCCCTGAGAGATTAAGACACTTGACAAGGGTCACACAGCCAGTCTGTCAGAACTTGAACCCAGGGTCATACTCTGAGAGCTGGAAGGGATCTTAGAGGTGTCTAGTCCACCCTGCACAAGCATTTAGTGTGAATTCAGAGAAGCAGTTTTAGTTCCTGGGATTCTGTTCCTAAGCATGATAACAAGGGAACAGGCAGTGGCACCTTGGATAGCGCTTTGAGGCTGGAGTCTGGAACACCTGAGTCCTTATCTGGCCTCAGATACTTACTAGCTAAGTGACCTTGGACAAGTCACTTAACCTCTGTCTGCCTAACTTTAAAATGGGGATAACGGTGCCCATCTCATGGGGTTGTCATGAGGCTCAAATGAGATAATTCTATCATTGCCTGGCACACTTCTATCCTAGTTGTTACTGTGAGAAGCTGCATGTTGGTGTGTGGGGGGGTGAGGGTGCCTGGCTTTCTCATGGGCCACCATGCTCTCACCAAAGAGCATTTATTCCCATCAGGAGAGGAGAGAGATGAGGACCTCCTGAGGAAATTAAAGCGAATCTCCTCTCTGTGTTCAGGAAGCTTATCGCTCCTCCCATTGGTCCAAGTCCCTGAACTGGGTCAGTTCTGTCCTGGGTGCCAGGGAGGGAAGCAAAGAAGAAACAACCCACTGGCATGTGCCAAATTTCCCCCTAAGGTCAGAGGACCTAGGTTCCAATCTGTGCTTTACTGCTTACCTGTGTAACCACCTTCCTGGGCCTCAGTTTCCTCTTCCATGAAATGAGAGAGTTGGGCTCTATGGCCTCTTAAGAAGCTTTCCGGCTCTGGACCTGTTAGGCTCGGACTTGGCTTCCAAGGTCCAGGTCTAGAACTCTGGTCCTTTGGTCTCTGTAGACCCCCATAACAGTACCATGCCATGTGGCCACAACACTCCCATGTAACAGGGACCGCTGTCTCTGTTTTGTCATTCTCTGAGGCTCAGAGAAGAGGGGACTTGCCCAAAGTCATGGAGTTAGGAATTGCCGGGTTGGTATTCCTGCCCACAGCTTGGATGCAACCTTCACTATCCATCCTGCCCTCCCCTAACTCAGGACCTCAATTTGGAGCTTGGAACTTACACTCAACTTTCCCTCCTCCTAAATGATGCGATTACAGCTGGTGGGTGAGCCTGTTAGTTCAAGGAAGGGAGTGAGCAGTGTAGGCTGGAGTTAGTCAGGAAGGCTTCCTGGAGGGGGAGGCAGAAGGAGGCAACATTTGGAGGTGGGAATGAGTGTTCTGTGATATGTTCTGGGGACAGTGAGAAAGCCAGGCTGACTAAAGGACTCAGCTTCGATGAGAAGTCTAGGTAGAAAACCCAGAAACCCTGGTAGGTTGAGACCAGACAGGCTATGGAAATCGGGCAAAAGATTGTGAACTTGATCCAGTGAACAATGGGGCCCCACTGAGAGATCCAAAACTGGTAAGTGATCAGATTAAAACCAATGTTTTAAGTTGATGAATATGGAAAAGGGATAATAATAATTAGAATTTCTACAGCATTTTAAAGATTACACAATATTAACTCATCTGATCCTCATGACAACCCAGGGAAGGAAGTGCTATTATGAGCTCCGTTTTACAGATGAGGAGACCCAGGCAGGCATGTCCAGGGCCTCACAGCTAGTAAGTGACTGAAGCTGGATTTGAATTGAATTCTTCCTGAGCCTGGTCCCAGCACCATTAGGAAGGTGTTTCATAAATCCAGGCATGAGGTAAAGAGTCTGGGGTAGGCATAGATTTCAGATCAATATGAGGAAGAAGAGGGTAAAGTAGCCAGGATGTTTTGCTATGGGAGGACCAGTTGAAAGAAGAAGATAATGTCAAGTCTTAGGGGAAGCACATGAAGCTGGCAAATGTGTCAAGGCAGAGGAGGGGTCATCCTGTTCTTGGGCTCCTGGGGGGAAATGGTTGAGAGGCATCATGGGAGTGGACTTGACTTTGTAGTCATAGTGAAATCCTCCACCTACACAGAGCCCCTGGAATCTCCTCATATAAATGACATTCAGTCATAGCTCCCAAACATGAAGAGACCTCCAAGACCATTTAGTCCAAATCCCTCATTTTGCTGATGAAGCCATTGAGGCCCAAGGAGGTACAGTGATGAGTTCCCCATGATTGAAGGTGGTCCTTTGGAGATGGATAAGGACATGCGGGGATATTGTGGAGAGGAATCCCACTCAGTAGGGCCCTTTGAGGAAGGATGGTGGCCAATGGAATGGAAACGCATTTCGGGGATAGAGGTGATGGGAGTGAACCCTAGAGGAACCACTAGAGGAAGACAATGAAAATCAAGGAGGCTATAGTCAAGAAGGGCATGATAGTTAGAACTGAGGGCTGTCCTAAAGGAGAGAATGTAACATGCTCTTTGTGACTTCAGAGGGAGAGTGAGCTGAAGAGTCTCAAAGCTAGGGGACCCCTCAGCACTTCCATAGGTCCCTTGTTGGAGGTGCTGGGGTTCATATTCACTTTTCCCCTCATATATAGATGAACAAACTGGGTCCAGGGAAGTCAGGCGCCGACTCAAAGGTTAGGGCCACAAATTTCCTCTGTATTTGCCATAGAATTAGGGAGGCAATGGGAATTATTAGGCATGGGGACTGAAGGTGAAGGAATAAGAACTAGTATTTATATACTAAAGCATCATCTGTCTGTTCATTTAATTGATCTTCACCAGCAACCCTGAAAGGGGGGGACTATTTTACTATTCCCATTTTGTAGATGGGGAAACTGAGGCAGAAAGTTGTTAAGCCACTTGCCCGGGATCATGTGAGTCTGAACTCAAGTCTTCTTCATAGCAAGTCCAGTGCCCTATCCACTGCCCCACCTAGCTGCCTCCCAGTCAGTTATCTTTGCCTTTTTTCCCCTGATGCTTCTCCAGAGCCCACATGTATCTGATGTATCAGGTTCACCTCTCCTTCCAAGATAGGACTAGCCCTCTGCCACAGAGAGTAACCATTCCCCCACCCTTTGCCTCTCCCTACCTTTCCTGGCTCCCTCACCTTCATCAGATGCCTTTTATCTCTCCTAGACTCTTCTTCTCCAGAGCCCCTAGCCCTCCCACCCCCTTCCAGCTTGCCTCAGTTCTCCCACTGGGACCAGAGTACATATGGTCTTCCCTCTTTCCTTGTACTGTTCACAAGGGAATGCTGGCCATCCTCCAGCCCACTGCTCTGTTTGCCCAGCACTAGGAAGCTACCCTCAAGTTTCTTTCTGTTTTTCTATCCCAAGTTTTGTTAATAAGTTTACCTTTTGTCTGCCAGCACCCTGACCCTATGCCCTCTGCACTGTTTTGCCCAGGGTAGTCAACCAGCAATCAGCATTTATTAGGCACCTACTATGCCTGGCACTGGAGATATTGCAGAGACTGTGAATTTCCATAGCCTTGAGTGAATCCCCTAATGTCCCTGCCCTCAGGGAGTTTACCTTCCACTGGGCAAGACAACATTCAGGAATAGGGACAGAGGGGAACAGACCAGAATGTAGTCAAATATACAAATATTCTGAGCCTGTTTCGTGCCAGAATTTGAGGGTTTCTTATTTGGGCTCATGATTCTGGAGCTGGAAGGGTTTTCAGAGACCACCTAATCCAACCCCTTCATTTGATGTATGAGGAAACTGAGGCTCAGGGAAAAGAGGAAGCTTACTCCAGGTGACAAATTTCATGGGATCATAGTTCTAGAGCTATAAAAGACTTCCTAGGCCATCTAGTTGGCTCCTTCATTTGATAGATGAGGAAACTGAGTCCCGTGGAGGTTGTTACCTTGTCCAAAGTCACAGAGGTAGCAATGATAGGCAGGACTTGAACCCAGACCTTCCAACTCCAGAGCCAGGGTTCTACTGTACCACTGGCTATGGAGTCTTGAACATGGATAACACATCCTCTATGAGGATCCCAATTTTCTAATCTTTTAAAGAATGATCTTTTAGGGACCCTTAAAGCTCTGAATTCTGTGACTGTCTGAAGAGTTCAAAGGAACTGCACAAATTTGCAGCTTTAAGGATCTATGAAATCTATGATCTGTACTCCTTGTCCCAACCCTTTGGCTACTCAAAGGTCCTGAAGTGACCTCTTGGCCCTTCTTCTGGGAATGATTTGGAAGGAAGGAAGGAAGGAAGGAAGGAAGGAAGGAAGGAAGGAAGGAAGGAAGGCTGGCTGCTGTCAGACTAGAGTAGGTTGTCTGCAGCTCCCAGCAGATTCTATCTTCCTCAGTGGCTTTCCAGCTGAGGTGTGTGGAAGGAGCTCTCAGAATTAATGCTGAATTTTTGGGGGTTCCAAGTCACCTCCATGGCAGAAAGAAGGAGCGACCAGAGAAGAAAACCCAAGGAGGATCTGAGCAAGCCCAGTGTGGAAACTCCCCCCACCAAGCCATAGGGCATTGCCATTAGCTGTGATTTAGTAGGTTTAAGTCCCAAAGCCTAGAAAAGTTAAGTGACTTGCCTAGAGTCACACAGCTAGTAAGTATGGGACAGGACTGAATCCATTTCCTCTGACTTTGAGTTAATCAGCAGTCTTCTATGAAGTCTCTGTGACCACCTCTCTGGGAATGCCAGGAAAAGGACAAAAGATTCTCTGCTCTAGGGAACTTACATTCTAATGGGAGTGGGCTGGGGTGGACTGGATAAAGCCTGGCACTTGTGCTTTCTGTTTGAGCAGCTCCCTCCAGGGAAGGAGGAGGATAACCCCTTGTTACAGCCAGCGGGTTGGTGGATTTTCCCTCACTTTTTCCTGATGTCACTGGATCACCAAACATTCATAAAGCATGCCGAATAAGGGATGGAAATGCAAAGGTGAAATCGAAACATCCTTTGCCCTCAGGGAGTTTATAGTCTAGCCCGGCAAGAAGACTCATATCTGTGTTATGGTGGGTAGAGAGTCAGTCTCAGACTGGGAGATCTGGGTTCCAGTGTTACTACTGATACATATTGACAGTTGTACCTCTTGGCAAGTCTTTCTACCCTTCAGTTCTCTAAGACTTGTAAGTTCCAGAGAAGGTGCCTACCTGCCTTGGCAGAAGGACTTTCCACACTGGGAGTTTCCCTTCCTCATGATGTGCATTAGATATAAATAAAAATAAACATTATATAATTTTACTTATACATATTTTAAGTTAACATTTATTTTATTTACATGTATATGTAAATAAAAATGATTTTAATAAGGAAAAAGTGCTTGGTGGTTTTGACCTGAACTTTGAAAGAAGTTCAAGATTCTAAGTCAGAGGTGAAGAGGGAGTATATTCCAGGTGTGGGGCACTGTGCTTGCAAAATCATGGAAGTGAGAGATCAAATGCTGTGTAGGAGTAGCCGCCAGCAGCACAGTTGGAATGGAATGGAGAGAATGTGGACGGGAGTGATAGGAAGTCAGACCAGAAAAGGAGAAGGGAGCCAGATTCTGGGGGACTTTTCCACAAGACAAGACCTTTGAGGTCATCTTGTCCAACCCCCTGCCTGATGTATGGATCCCTACTATGTGTGCTCCATAGCTGTCCAACATCTGATTGAAAAATCAGAATTGGTTCCAGAGGAGCGGGAGCTAAAGTCTCTCAGGTGGTGAATAGCTAGAGTTAGAGCTGCCAAGCAGGGTCCCCATCTCCCAGCTCCTGTATACCTCCAATCACATCAGGCTGCCTGGCCAGGCTGGTCTTAGTCAGAGGCAGAATTAGTGATGAACATGACATGGGGGATAGCCAGAGAAAGTGACCAGAATTAAGAGAGAGGGTCTTGTTTATGGACCAGCCAGGGGGTTGGTGTGAGGAAAGACACCAAGTGCCAGGAACTATCATGTGCTAGGAACAAAAGCAAATCAGTTGTTCTACAAATCGTTTCATTCTATCCTCAGGGAGATAAGTGCTATTTTTATTCCCATTTTACAGTTGAGGAAACTGAGACAAACACAAGTTAAGTGACTAGCCCAGGGTCACTTGGCTAATGAATGTACAGACTCAAAGTCCAATGATCTGTCCTTGTGAGAGCTGGCTCCAGTCCAATATGCATCCCAAATTTACCAAGTCCATAATTGCATTTTTACCTTCCCACCCAAATCCTCCCAGCTTCCCTCCTACTGCCTAGGACAGCACCATCCCTTGACACCTTGAGATCATGCTTTCCGCCCCATTCTCCATCACCCCACACATCCAGTCTGTTGCCAAGTGTTAGGGTTCTTACCTGCCTAATCTGGCCCCTGCTCCCCATTCCCAAAGCTGCTACTTGGCAATGACTGTTTCCCAGACCTGGAGTGCTCTGGGTCTCTACTTTCTCCTGCCTTCCCCCTAGCATTTTATCTTTAAATACTCTGCAAACAGCCAGCCCATAGCTGGTTATTTCCTTATTGTCTCCTACGTTAGAATGTGAGCTCCTTGAGGGCAAGGACTGGTTTTTTGCTCTTCTTTAAATCCAAAAGAGAAAGAGGATTAGTTTACATTCTAATGGAGGAAAACTGCTCTTGAGCGTAGGGAGGTTGCTGCTTAGGAGTGGAAATGACCAGAAGTGTTCTGGACGCCCCCGACTGGGTTAGTTAGGGCTAATGCTGGCTTTCAGAGCCCAGGGTGCTTCAGGGGATCCAAGATCCAAGATCCAAGAATCCAAGGTTAGAATTGGGAGGAGATGGAGAGGAGGAGCCTTACCATTCTCTTAATCAATGTTGGTTGACTGACTGACAACTTGGAGCTGAGGTCAGACCTGGGAGGACCTTAGAGCTCCTTCATTTTACAAAGGAGGAAACCAAGGTAGAAAAGGGATTTGCTTGCACAGGGAGGGATGCACAGCTGGTAAATAGCACTGCCCCATTTCCTCTACTGTCTACTTTTTGGTATAGTGGATAGAGTGCTGCACTTGGAATGAGAAAGACCTGGATTCGAATCCTGATTCACCCACTTAGTCTCTGTGTGAGGCAGGAAGACCCAGGTTCAAATCTCACCCCAGGAATTTGCTTACTGGACACGTCATCCCCCGCCCCACCTTGATTTGTTTCCTTATCCATAAAAGGAGGAGTCTGGATGAGATCACCTCTCGGGTCATTCTCCATCTATGATCTGCTGCCCATCCTGCTTAATGGTTGGCATTACTCATGCCCTCCTTTCTGGAAGAGGACACCAGAGAGGCAAGAAGGCCAGTAGTTTAATGGATGGGAGTGAAAGGGCTGAGTTGTGGCATTATGGATGTTAAGAGTTTTTTAGGGCTTCGGAAAGATATTTGAAAAGAGGAAGATTAAAAGGCATCCAGTGTTGGGGAGGACACAACAGACTCGTTGAATGTCAAAATGGACCTCAGGGCTCACAGAGTCCAACCCCACCTCCCTTTTATTTCACATGGGGAAACTGAGGCCTAGGAAGGGGAAAGGACTTGCCTTAAGGCACTTCATTACTTAAGAGTTAGATGTCAGACTCTATCAAGTTGTCTCTGAGTGAAGGAACCTTAGCCTTCATCAAGGCCATTCCCTCATTTATTTTATACATGGGAAAACTGAGGCCCAGAGATGGTAGGTGACTTCCTCAGAGCTGCACAGCTTCTTAAGATCTGAAGTTTTTCTGCTCAGGGGTTCCACACCAAGTTACCTTAGAGTCTCTCATTTTATACATGGAGGAGCTGAGAGTTCAGGGAAATTAAGTGAGAGATGCTGAGTACTCTTGTCACTGGGTATCTTCAAGCAAAGGCCTGATGACCTTTACTGGGGGTGTTTAGAGGCAATTACTGTTCCTAGGTGGGGAGAAAGTGAAATGAGAGAAATGATGGTGTCACACAAGTCAACAAGCATTAAGCACCTACTATGTTCCTGACACTGTGCTAAACTATGGGTATAAAGAAAGGCAAAAAAATCCCAGTGTCTGCCCTCAAGGAGCATACAGTCTGATGAGGGAGAATATGCTAACAGCTAGGCATGAATGAGATGATGATCTCCCATCTTCCCAGGGGGAAGGCACTAAGATCTCAGAAGACCCTAAAAAGCTTTTTGCAGAAGGTGAGACTTTGGCTACAGCTTGAAAGAAGCCTGGAGGGAGGGAGATTGTTCAGAGTATGGAAGGTAGTAAAAAATGGCAGCCTGGAGGCCAGGGTCACTGGATTGAAGAGTCTGTTGTCTGGGAATAAGGCTGGAGAGGTAGGAGGGGGCTGGGTTATGGAGGGCTTTGAATACCAAACAGAAAATTTTGTATTTGATTCTGGGATTGATCTTGAAAGGGGAGCCACTGAAGTTCATTGAGTGGGGGACAGGGGTGGCATGGCTGGACATGCACTTTAGGAAGATGACTTTGACAACTAAGTGAACAATGGATGATAGTAGGGAGAGACTTGAAGCCGAAGTGATCAGGGCCTGCACCAGGGTAGTAGTTATGTCAGAGGAAGGAAGGGACTGGATTGAAGAGAAATTTGTGGTTGTTTAGTTATTTCTGTCCTGTCTGACTTGTGATCCCATTTGGTGTTTTCTTGGCAAAAATACTTCAGTGGTTTGCTGTTTCCTTCTCAAGCTCATTTTACAGATGAGGAAACTGAGGCAACTAGGGTTAAGTTTCCAGGGTCACACGGCTAGTAAGTGTCTGAGGCTGGAACTGAGCTCAGGAGTCTTCATGTCTTCAGACCTGCCATTCTATCCACTGCACCACCTAGAAGCTCAAGAGAGATTACAAAGGTAAAATGGACTGACTGCATTGGGAATGGGGCAGAGGTAGGGGGCTGAGAGAGAATAAAAAACTGAGAATCAAGTCTGGGTGACTAGAAGGTTGGTGGTGCCCTCTAGTAATTGAGAAGTCAGGAAGTAGAGAGAGTGTGGAGAAAAGGAATGAATTTTGTCTTGGTTGTGTCCAGTTTAAGGAAGTCTCCAAAAGACCATTGGAAATTAGAGTCTGGTAAGTGGATTTGTGTATGCTCAGCATAGAGATGTTAATTGAATCTGTGGGAGCTGATTGAGCCCCAACAAAAGTGGAGGGTCCAGGCCAGAGCCCTGGGGGACTTCAGAAGGCATGATCTGGATGAGGGTCTGGCCAAGGAGACAAGAGGAGGAGCTGTCAGAGAGGTAGGAAGGGAACCAGGAGAGAGCCATGCCACAAAAACCAGAGAGAAGAGAGTATCAAGAGAAAGGGCTATCACCCGAGTCCCACGATGCAAAGACAGAAGGATGAAGGCTCAGGAAAGACCATCAGAGTCAGCAATTCAGAGGCCATTGGTCTGTTTGGAGGAAGCCATTCCAATAAGATGATGGAGTCTGAAGCCAGAGTGCAAAGAATTAAGAAACGAGAGGAGAAGAAGTGAGGCACTCTTCATTGTAGACTCCTCAAGGAGCTCAGTCACAAAGAGAAGAGAGCTCTGGGCTTGTAGCTGGCGGGAGGGGATGCGTCAGGGGAAGTAGGCAAGGGAAGCAGCCAGGAGACAGGGAGAGCTGGAAGGTAAGAGAAAGTGGAATAATAGTCAGGAGGTGATGCCTGTGGAGGGATTGGCTATTGGTAAGAAGCAGAGCCACCTCTTCATGTGAGACAGCAGTAAAGGAGGAGTTTGGGGCAGGAGACTTCTGAGACTACAAGAGAAGAGGAAGTTCTTGAGAAATGGTTTTCAGGGGAGCTATGAGGTTTGAAGAGGGACGGAAGGTGAGGTAAATGAGATAGTGAGTGCATTAGGGAGATGTGAAAGGATTGCCATGCTTCAGTGAGAGCCCAGTGAAGTTATGTAATGCAAATTTGTAGCAGACCCAGCCAGCCCAGATGTGTGATTTTTTTTTTCTCCAGCTTTGTCCAGTAACACAATGGCTAGGAGTGGAGGCAGTGATCCAAGGCTGAGGTTAAGAGCAAGTTCCATGACATAACAAAAGTGGGTGAGGTATTCAGAAGATACAGCTAGTGAGCATTTGAGGCAGGATTCAAACTCAGGTTGACTCTAACATTGTATGCTCTAATAGTCCAAGTCCTGAGCTCCCTCCTGGCTCTGACATTCTTTGTCATAATTTCCTTTTCAGATAGATTTCATGTTCTACGTTCTTTTCCAGCTTTGACATTCAGTGTTCTGAGAGCCACGAAAGCTTTGAGGTTCTCTGTTCTAAGGGTCAAACGAGATAACATAAGTAAAGCTCTTTGCAAATTTTAAAGCCCTTTATAATGCTAGCTGTTATTAAGTTCCCTCCCAGCTGTGACATACACCCTCTTCTAAGATCTTACCAGTTGATGTTCTCTAGTCTGAGCCCCCCACTTCCCTCCACCCCCAGAGCTTCCTTATTTGTGGCCATGGCCCTTTCTGACCTGGGAAGTCAGTTGATTCTAGGTTTCATCTGGACAGGACATATACAAGCATGAATGTGTGTTTGTGGGAAAGTTGGGAAAGTGTATGCTTCCTCCTTACGTTCAGTTGGGTGTGTTGTTCAATAAGTATCTATCTAAAAAGGAGGAGACAAGAAGCAAATATGTACAAACAAGCTACATGCAGGATAAAGAGTAAATAATTAGCAACAGGAAGGCACTAGAATTAAAGAGCCTTGGAAAAATTCTCTTGGAGAAGGTGGGATTTTAGCTGGAACCAGAGAAGCCAGGAGGAGGAAGAAAAGAAATAATGTGTGTAAAAAGAAATTCATTCTGGATTCTAGACTGTCTAAACAGGAGAGGAGATCACTTGAGAAATGGCCCCAGCATCTGAGCTCTGTGGGGCTCCCCTGTCCCACCCTCTCTCCTTTCTGCTGTGCGCATCTGGAATAGGAGATCTGGGTCAGTGAAAACATCAAAGAGAGGTTAGGGAGAGTAGGAGAGAGATGGGGGAAAGGGGGAGGGGGGAAAGCAGGAAAAAGGAAGAAGGATGGAAGGGAAAGGAAGAGAGATGAGGGAAGGAAGGAGGGAGAGAGAGAGAATATCATCCTTATAATCAGAACCACACTGAGCTTTACCAATTAATAGCCTTTGGGCTCAGGCAGAGCTCCTCCTTAGAGACCCACTGCCTGATCATTGGCATCTGTATCATAGGTGGGTGAAGCTTTTCTCCCTGGGGCTCTTTGCACCTGCAAAGTTCCCCTTTTTGCAAATAAGATAAGGTCTGACCTACAAAATTCCAACAAACAGCTCTCCAGATAAACCCAGAATCTACAATGGCAAAGCTGTCTGGGACCTGCAGTATTATCTGGCTCATCAAATAACCTTAAGCAGGAATCCCTTCTTCAACATCCTAGATCCTACCTGGAAATGCATCCAGTAGACAGGGAGCTCATTACCTTTCATTCTACTTTAGGACAGCTCTGATTTATCAGTTTTCAAATCTACCTGAAACCTGCTTCTGTTAATTCCGTCTATCTCTTCCCCACTCCCAATTCTACTTCTATCCCCAGAGCCAAGCCAAACAAATCTAATCCCCATTCTGAGCCTTTTATACAATGCTTTAAGATTGGCTAAGCACTTTTTTTTTTACAAATATGATTTCATTTTATATTTACAACAATCCTGGAAGATAAGTCTTACTATTATCGACATTTAGCAGGTGAGGAAATTGAGGCAGACAGTTAAGGAATTTGCCTAGGGTCTTCCAGGTAACAAATGGTCTGAGGTGAGATTTGAATTTAATGTCTTCCTGACAGGAGGCTGCCTCTGAGTAAAAGCAGGTTTGCTACTTCGGGCTGCTCTCATGGCCCACCCTAAATACTTTTAACCGAAGTTGCCTCTCACTCATTACCCTGATAAGGAAACTGAGGCTCTAGGCACCTTGCCTAGAGGGGGAGGAGGAGGAGAGGCTGTTACATTTTCTTCCCCGGTGGGTAGTAGATTAGCTTTGCTTTGCTTTTATTTTTCTATGTACATATCTTCTCAGGGGCAGTTGCCCAAGGGTTCTACATTCTGATTCTCACTTGCTCTGCTTCCTGGGTTTCAAGAACAGGATTTTCCCTCTCCTAGCAGCCACTTTCTCTGGCTGTCCCTAAAGCCCTCATTTCTGCCTCCTGGCCTTTCCCTACCCACCTTAATTCCAGTGCCTGTGATCCCATCTCTAGCTTGATTGTACAGATTTATTTGCATGTTTTCTCCCCCATTTAAAAAAAACTTTTTTTGTGTCCCTAGCACTCAACACAGTGCTTGACACATAGTAGGCACTTAATAAACTCTATTGACTGACCCTCAATCTCCTGGCCCCAACCTGCCCTTCCAACCTCACACAGTCCTCTTCAATCACTGTGTGCTCTGGCCAAACTATTCTTGATCTTCCTCCTGCAGGAGGCTCCATTTCCTAACTAAGCCTTTGGACAGGCCGTCCTCCTGGGCCTCCGTCCTTACCGCCCAGAACCTTCGAATGACACTCTCTTTGATCGAGCATCCAGCCTCTCCTCCTAATCCTCCCCACTTGCTAAGGGTACCCCCTGCCCAAATAACTGACCTGATGGTTATTTGGGGTCTATTTTGTACATATATTTGCAAACACATCCATTGATGGAATGTAAGGTCCTTGAAAGCAGGAACTGATACATTTTTGTCTTTGTTTCTCTCTCACTCAGCAGAGTTTCAGGCATATAATAGGTGTCTAATTCTGATCATCTGATCGAATGCACCCATTGTAATGCCCCTTACATTCTCCTCTCTCTATCTCCTCCCCTTCTCCTTCTCCTTCTTCTTCTCTTCCTCCTCCTCTTCCTCCTCTTCCTCTTCCTCTTCCTCCTCCTCCTCCTCCTTCTCCTTCTCCTTCTCCTTCTCCTTCTCCTTCTCCTTCTCCTTCTCCTTCTCCTTCTCCTTCTCCTTCTCTTTCTCCTTCTTCTTCTCTCTCCCAGTGGAGCATGAGGATGAAATTCCCAACCTAGCCTCTAAGCTCCAGAGCCCCTCTGTCTGCCTGTCCGTCTACCTCTACCCTTTATTCCTCTTTCTCTCTTCTTGATGCCACCACTCCCTGTCACTCTTGTCTCACCCTTTCCAGTGCCCCAGAGGGAGGTACCAGATGAGATGATAGGGGTGGGAGTCCTAGGGCAGAGGCCTAGGACTAGCTAGGATGGAGGTGGATAGGGGTCTCTGCTCTGAAAGGAACCCTTTGTCCATTGTCCCATCTCCCAGAGGCTGGTACTGCATCCTCTGGGGAGGGAGGGGAGGGAGGCTAGTGCTGATCTCAGCAGGACATGGGGAAAGGGTGGGTGTGGTGGACACTTTTCTGTATCTAGGGCAGGAGGAGAAGTGGATCTTTGTCCTTTTGGATGCTCCAAGTGAAGCCTGTCCCTCTGTCCCTGTAAAGTTTTCAGTAAATTGTGCTGATAGCTGTCAGGGAGGAGCAAATCCTACCTCTCTTTGGCACGTTTCCTTGACCTTGGGTGTCTTATGTCCTGGGAACTAACATGATACAGAGTGCCTCAGGTGCCATCATACTAAGCCCAAGTCTCATAGATTCTCAGAGTGAAGCAGGCACTTCACAGATTCATCTTAACCAGTTTTCTTGTCTGTAAAATGGAGCCATTTTGACCAACCCATATCCAAACAGAAATCCTTGCCTCACAGGCTCCAAATGCTCATCTTTCTCTTTTATGCCTTCAGTGACAGAGAACTCACTACTTCTGGGGTCAGCCTGTTTGATTTTGGGATAGCTGGAATCATTAGAAAGTTTTTAGGTCCATAGTTTTTGAGCTAGAAGGAACCCTGGGGGTTATTTAGGACCAACAGCTCATTTTACAGAGGGGGAAGCTGAGGCCCAGAGGGAGGAAGTAAGTTGCCCAAGGTCACACAAACTGTATAAAAAATAAGGGCAGGTTTTGAATTCATCTCTTCTGTGATGTCAACAGTAGAGGCAGGATTCAAACCCAGGTCCTCAGACTCCAAATCCACATTGCCACATGACTTCCTTTGCAACTAGAATCTGCTTTCCTCTTACTGTTCTCAACAGACCCTAGATCTACATAGACTCCTCCTCAGTTTTTGAAGCCTCCACATGTCCAGCTGATTTATGTTACTCTTGAAGTCCCCTCAAAAACTTGGAGCTTTCACACCTGAAGGGAGAATAAATATCTCTGAACACCTTCTATGTGCCAAACACACGCTACGAGCTTTACAAAAATTCTCTCCTTTCATTCTCACAACCTGTCCCTTCCCCTGAGTCCCCTTGATTCTTTGAACCTGAGTATAGAACTTTACATTTATCTTGTCTCATGTAATCACAATAATGACACCCACCTACCAAGGTTGTTGCACTTCACAAACCTTATCCTTGCCAGCTGTTATTATTGTGGTGATGATTGTTATCATCTCCTACAGCCTAGAAAGAAATGTTTACCTTTGCTTCTACTTTCTATCTCACCTCTCATTCTCTTCTCAGCCTGCTGGGATCTGGCTTCCTAATAGCCACTACAGAAACTACTCTAGGATAAAATGCAAACTCTTTCCTTTGGCCTTTAAAACCTTTCCCAGGGTGTGGCTAGGTGGCACTGTGAATAGAGCACCGGCTCTGGAGTCTGGAGCACCTGAATTCAAATCAGACCTCAGACACTTAACACAAAAACTTGCCTTGTGACCTTGGGCAAGTCACTTAACCCCAACTGCCCTCCAAAAAGCAAAACAAAAAACAACAAACAAAAACCTTCCCAGTCTCCCTCTCTAGTCGGATTTTATATCACCACACCCTCTTCTCTCAGGATTCTAAGACCTCTACATCAAACCAGCCAGCTTGTTGTGACACCTCCCACCTCAGTACCTTTGCCTAGGCTGTTCCTCCCACCCAGAATCCTTTCTCTCCCTCCCCTTTTCTTCCTCCCTGATCCTTTGGAGACTTTAGTTCAACTCCCTTCTTAATCCTTCCAGTTGTTAGTGCCCTCCCCTTCCCCTACTAAATTACTTTGTATTTATAGTAGATATAATTTGTATTTCCTTGATCTAGAATGTAAGGAAGGATCTTGAGGGCTGGGACTGTTTCAGTTTTGTTATTGTAGCCTCTGTACCTGACATAGTACCGACTTCAGAATACTTTTTTTTTTAAATAGGCCATTCCACATTTTAATCTTCAAATTCATTATTTGTTTGTTTTTGGCTTTTTTTTTTTTTACTTACAAATTCTCTGCCTCTTTCCCAATCCTCTTCCGCCCACAGAGCAGGCAAGCAGTATATCAATTATACACGTGAAATCATTCGAAGTAGTTCCATATTAGCCATATTGGGAAAAGCAAGGAAAAGAAGGAAAATCAAATCCACAATACTTTAGGTGTTTAATAACTGTTATTAACTTATAATAACTTATTAATTAATTAATAACTCAGCTGAATTGTTAGCTTCAGCCTGTGGTGGGAGCCAGTGGTCCTTTATTGGGGGGGGGGGAGTCCCCATTATCTCATTGGATGCCTCTCAGATTTGATAAACTGACCATCTATGCCTTTATTCAAGGCATAGGTCCAAATGGTGGACAGCAGTGAAGGAGCCTTCTTTTCTGGAATATCATCTGTTCCTTCATTCCTCATCCCTCTCTGCCTTCCTCACTCTCCATCATCTTCTCCTGCCACAGCACTGGGATTCTGTGTCTTTGGCATCCATTTGGTCTGCTAGTCTCCAGCTTGGGAATGTCTTTCCTAAAATATGATGTCCAGAAATGAACTTAGTCCTCCAGCTGTGGTCTGGGCAGGATAAAGAATGGGACTCACCTCTCACATCCTGGGTCCTGCTACCTCCTGATTCTACTATGCCTTTCCCTCTCCCTCTCCCTCTCTTTGCAGGGGGGAGAGCAGGGGAGTTGGGACTAAGTGACTTGCCCAAGGTCACATGGCTTAGTAAGTGTGAACTCAGGTCCTGACTCCAGGGCTGGTGCTCTTATTCACTGGACCACCTACCCACCCCTACTATGCTTCTCTTAATCCAGCCTCTGCCTTTTTCTTTCCCTGACTAGACCTGTAGAGGGAACCCCTTATGGGAACATAAAACTTAGAACCTTTGAGAGCTGCTTGGAACTACTGAGGAGTGAAGTGATTTATTCAGGGTCATACAGTCAGGATGCATCCGAGACCCAGGGCTTTCTTATTCCAAAGACAGCCCCACAGCCACTACCCCTAGACTACCTCTAGGCAGAAATTAGACCAGCTTTTTGGGCTTGCTGCCCACTAAGACCCTCCTCCAGATCTTTTTCATGGGGATTATCATTTAGCCCTATCTCCTCTATCCTACTTGTTGTTCAGTCATGCCTGATTGTTTGTAACCCCATTTGAGGTTTTCTTTTTCCTTTTCTTTTTTTTTTTTTAAATAAAACTTGTATTTTTACTATTAGGTACAGAGTATTTTATAATATGGATGAATATTATGAATGGTAAATAATACAAATCTACTTTATTTTGGAAAAAAAGTTTACATAAGTAATGGGACACTTTGGAAACACTTGCTTAACCATGTTACTGAACAAAAACAATGCCACTTCAAGCATAAATATCCTCTTCTTCAACGTATATTTGGTAATAGGAAGACAGCACATGGTTTAAAAAAACCTCAGATGATCTCATGCTAAGGCCTGGTCATGTAAGTGTAAACAATGAAGAATGAATTCATCACACGAAGTTCTGATGCTGGCTAGAGCAAATCCATGGTATCTCTGTATTTTGAGAACTGTGGCACACATACCTTCACTCACCTTCCTGGAAGGGCTGCTGCATCACAGTCTGACTGGAGCTCTTGGCAGGCAGGACTGAAGGAAAATGTCAAACAAGTTTTACAAACCATTTAGGGTGAACAGGTACCAATAGAAAGCCACTGCTTCAAAGTTATCAAATCTTTTTTGTTTTTATTTGTGATTTCTGTACTTGTTTGATTCCTACACTTACACTCTAGTAATTGGCTACAAAGCATTAACGCCCAATATGCCTGTTATCTCTTGGGCATCTGCATTCTTCAAGTTGTAATATTTATTCTTCTACATCTAGACTGTGTCAGCAGCTCTTGAATATAAAAAATATATATACAAATGAGGTAACTATATTCTAAAAATGCAGATGCCTATAACAACCATATTGTTGGGGGAAGGGAATTTTGGGAAAAGGAAGAAAGCAAAAAAGTTCACTTTGAGGGAATGTACTTCAAGTCTTTGGATTAAAAAATAAACAACAATATGAAACCCCCAAATTTTCCTCAGAGAAGCTACTCATTATGGAATTTCCAGAAAACCCTTTTTTTTCAACCACAGGGACCTTAAAAATCCCATTCTAAATATTTAAAAATCTACAGCTAACAGGATGCCATTTAATGGCTATCAGCAGTAAGAAGAGAAAGGATGCCTGTAGATATATCCTGCAGCCCAGCATCTTTAGTTATTGCTTGATCAGTAAGAACCACTGACATACCAGGAGTGCTATGAAGGATTAGGGTAGGAGAGTACTGAAAACATTGTCTACGTGTTTGTGAGAGGGCTATCATGGCTAGGGAATTTTCTAACCAGTATAGAAATTTCAGGACATAATCTCTTTCTCTTTCTTTTTTCAATGTTAAAAATAACTGAATTTTTCAAAAATCCTATAAGTAGATATAGCCACAATAGGAAATTATGTGGCAAGGACCCCCCCACCAAAACCATCAAGACAATGCTATTGGTTGAGTAGTGTTCCAAGAGGCTAGAAAACCTATTAACTTTGAAAGCCCTAGCAAAATACGGCACTTGTTTATAAAGCACCTACTTACAAGACCATACTTCGAATCTTTTTTTCTCCTTTCCTTCTTTTTTTGCATGTTACAAATGGAGAATTTCACATCTAGCCTTAAGCATTTTGCATTTCTTTGTCAATCTTGTAGCTGAGTATCTTGTTCTAGTCAATTTTGGTGAGGGTGACTGGAAGCTGTCGGTACAAGGCCTTGATTGTGGTGTCTGACCCCATTGCCATCTTCATAGTAATGGACCTGAATCTTTTTATTTATTTATTTATTTTTAGTTTTCAACATTCATTTCCACAAGATTTTGAGTTACAAATTTTTTCTCCCCATCTTTTCCCTACCCCACCCCAAAATAGTGAGCCTACTGAATACCCCTTCCCCCATCTTATATGAATGGTAAATAATACAAATATACTTTATTTTGGGAAAAAAAGTTTACATAAGTAATGAGACACTTTGGAAAAACCTGCTTAACCATGTTACTGAACAAAAACAATGCCACTTTAAGCACGAACGTCCTCCTCTTCAACGTGTATTTGGTGATAGGAAGATAGCACATGGTTTAAAAAACCCCCAAATGGCCTCATGTGAAGGCCTCTTATATCCTCTCCCCACCCCCAACTTTCTAGTAAGGCAAGATGGATTTCTATACCCTGGTGCCTGTATATCTTATTTCCCAGTTGCATTAAAACACACACACACACACACACACACACAATTAAAAAAAACACATTTGTTTTTAAAACTTTGGTTTGTCATTTCCTTCACCAGCTCATTTTAAAGACAAGGAAACTGAGGCAAACAGGGCTAAGTGACTTGCCCAGGGTCACACAGCTAGTATGTGTCTGAGGGTAGATTTGAACTCTGGAAGATGAGTCTTCCTGACTCCAGGCCTGGCATTCTATGCACGATGGTGCCACCTAGCTGCCCCATCCTACCTGTGCAATTGACTTTTTGAATCCAAGTGTAGGGACTTTACATTTGTACCTTTGCATTAAGTGTCATCTGATTAATCATCCCAAGTAATTATCAGAACAAGCACTCCAAGGAGCTAGGTGTCGCCAGAGTGCTGAACCTGGAGTCAAATCCAGCCTCAGACCCTTACCAGCTCTTTAACCCCCGTCTGCCTTGGTTTCCTCAACCATAAAATAGGGATAATAATAGCACCTCTCTCCCAGGGTTGTGAGGCTTAAATAAGATAATATTTGTAAAATGTTCAGTGTAGTGCCTGGTACTGTGGGTGCTGCTAGCAGGTGCTTAATAAACATTTCTTTCTTGTTTTCACTTTTGCCACCAGCATAGCTAAAAAGATTAGTGTGGTTGCCAAACTAGTTACAAGTTTGACCTAGAGTCATGAATTTGAATCCTGGCTCTGATATTTAAAACCTGTGTGGCCTTGGGCAAGTCACTTAGTCCCAGTTTGACTAGTTTCCTTTAACTGTAAAAGCAGAGGTTAGATTACAGAGCCCCAGAATCCCTCTCAGCTCTAGATCTGTGATCTTGTCTCTACATTCCCAGCTGACCAGCCTCCCATCATTTTGCACATTAGTATCTTGATGGCATTCTTATGAAACTGTGCTTCTTAAAAAAAAAAAAAATCATCATCTTCAGTTACCTCTTCTTGTTTTGGGTCTCTGGGAGGTGGCTTTTGCAAATTTTTATTTTTTTAAATTAAATTAAATTTCTTTTCAGATTCAAATTCTCTCCCTTCTTCCCTCTATCAGTTAAGAAAGCAAAGAAAACAAATGTCATACACATTTAAGCAAAACAAATGGCCACGGCCAAGAAAGTATGCCTCAATCTGTCCTCTTGAGACGATCCTCTCTCTCTATCAGGAGCAATTGTTCATCATAAATCCTCTGGAGTTGTGGTTGGTTATTGTGCTGATCAGAGTCTTTCAGAATGGTTGGTCTTCAGAATATTGTTATCATATAAATTACTCTCTTGGTTCTGCTTGCTTCTCTCTGAATCAGTTCATATAAGTCTTCCCGGGCTTCTCTGAAACCATTTCCTTTGTAACTTCTTTAAAGCACAACAGTATACAGAGGTAACTTTAGAGTATGTGCCCCCTCTTTCTACACTTTTTTTTCCTTCTCAGAACTTAGTCACATAAATGGATAGGGGGGTAGGTAGATGGATAGACAGAGAGATGAATAGAACACTTATTAAATGCTTACCACTTGCAACACACCATGCTGAATAAGCACTGGGGATTTCAATATTAACAAGCTACACAACTCCTGCCCTCAAGGAGCTTACATCCCAATGGAAGGAGAGAACACATACTGTATACTGGAAAGGAGGCAAAAACAGACTTGCTTGGGCTCTCCAGTGATGCATTAGAGCATCAGAACTTGAATCCTGATATAATGAGCTTTGGAAGTGTGAAGAGTTCTCATGAGCCATTAGGTTACATGTTGGACTACTGTCTAGTGAAAGAGCACTTGGGTTTAATGTCAGAGGAGCTGGGTTCACATCTTGTGACCTGTGTGACCTTGGGTAAATGGTTTAGCTTCTTCAGATCTCAGCTTCTGAGAAAAAGATTGGATACTATGGCTTCTAATGCCCCTTTCAGCTCTTAAATCTATGATCTAAGAATTTCCCCTCCTTCCCTAATTTATTATCAGGACCATAAGATTCACAGGTGGACGGGTCTTTGGAGGACCATGTGGTCAACCCCTCCCCCACACCACCCCCAGTTTACAGAAAAACAAAACAAAATGTAAAGTAGTTGAATGAGGTTACTCCCTCCCAAAGTTGTCATTATCTCTACCTTGGTGACCAGTTCCTCTTTCTTGGTCAGGGTCAGGTCCAAAATAGCCTCCCTTACCGCTTCCTTCACCATTTGAAAAAACCGATTGTCATGGTAACAGGTCAAGAATTCCTCCCCAGCCTGCAGTAGCAGCAGCTGTCCAGAGAGATGAATTCCCCATCCCTAACCCAGGCTGGTTCTGGGCCAGCCAATGTTGTGGTCTAGGCATTATGGCACCACTTAGGAAGTGCTAGAAAGTGGTTCCTTCAACTTTACCGGAGCTGATAACTTCGCTGGAGCCAGTCAGAGAAGTGCCCTGAAGATTTGAAGGTTGTATGGTTTTAGAGGTTCCAGGTCTTGGAGGGAGGGTCCTAGAAGTCTATGGTTTTGGAATTCTAATGTTTTGGGGATCTATCCAAAGTTCTCAGAGTCCAAGACTCTGGGAGTCATTTTACTGTTCCAAGGTTTTAATTATCTGTGATTCTGAGAGCCTCAAATTCTAGGAGTCTATGGTTCTTAGAGTCTTGAGGTTCTAGGGGTCTATCTTCAGTACTGAATACCTTAAAGTTCTAAGAGTTCACGGTTCTGAGAATCAGAGTTTAGGTTTCTAGGAGTCTAATGTTTGGGGAGTTGAATGAATTTGGGTAATAAAGTTTAGGTAATTAGAAGTTGACCTGAGTTAGGATCTATGGTTTTTGGGGGGATGCTGGTTCTAACTTGCTGGAGCTGAAGGGTATGCAGGGCTGGAAAAAGAGGATTTCTGGTCATTTGGGACCTGAACCCTTCCTTTTACTGAATGACAAATTAAAAAAAAAAATGAACACCACTTTACCTTTGTAATGGGCTTCCTTGTTTCACCCCTACTCATCTGAGACTTCTACCACTACCCACCCCTTTCCCATCCTTCCTAGAGATGAGCTGAGCTGGGGAGAGGAGGTGGCTTGAGAGGTGAGATTATTATCTTAGTTTGAATTTTACACCCAAAATATTTTGTACCTTTGATGAATCCCCATTTTCTAGTCTCCTTTGATCCTCCCCACCTCTGCCTTCAGGAACTGCCCAGACCTCTACACTGCTGCCCCAGGGACCCTCTGGAGGAATGAGAGCAGTCAATATTTGTTGAATTGAATTGAAAGGAAGAGGCAAGGAAAAAAACTTTTAAAACATAAGACAATAATGTAATCTAGTCAGAGTATATATGCATAGAATGATGCTAAATGTAGTTTAGTTGAATTGATTAGATTAAATGAACGACTATGTAAAGTGTTTTGTAGATCTTATATTGCCAAATGAACAACTAAAAATTGTTTTAAGCTTACTTTTTGCCATGCAATCCATTAAACTTGGAAACATACCCCAAAACAAGATCATTCTTACCCTCAAGAAGCTTACATTTTAAGGGGGTAAAGGTTAGCTTTTGTGTGTCCCAGACCCTTTTGGCAATATGGTGAGGCTTATGAACCCTGAAGGCACTATTACCCCAGGAAGGTCTGGGCTAGTCCTTGCAGGATGGCAGTGGAGGGTGGGAAGGGATGGAGGGAGGGGAGCTGGGAGCTGCAGCTCTCTACCTTTTTGTGTGGGGGGGTTCCCTCTGGCAATCTGGTGAAGCCCATCCACCCCTCCTCAGAATCATCTTATTAAATGTATAATATAGGTTACATGATGGTTACTAAGGAAATCAATTCTATTGGAAAACAACAGTCATCAAAATATTTAAAAAGCCATTTCATGGACCCCAGGATCAGACCTCTGCTGTAGAGGAAGAATGGATAGGACTTGGGGACTGACTGGATGAATATATCAGATACGACTTCAGATTCTAGCCTCACCTTTTTATCTTTTAGGGATTGCACATTTCACAGCTAGAAAGAAATGAAGAAATAATTTGGTCCTTCTAGTTAATTTTTTTTAAACAAATGAGGAAACTGAATATTTTGCTTAAGCTAGTAAGTAGATCATATTCTGCCGCTGCTCTTTGGACTTCCCTGTCTAAGTTCTTGCTAAGCCCTTTGACCTTCAACTTTCCATGATGTTATGAATATCTGCAGCCTGCACAGAGCCCAGCCTACTCATAGGGGTAGTTCTTCTAGGGGTGGGTCTTCTCTTGCCTTTGGTTCCCTTGCTTTGGAAAACAAAGTAGTGCCAAGGAGGAAGGGAGGGGAGACGCTGGCTTGGGCCAAAGTGGAAGGAGAAAGGGGGATGGGGGCAGCCCTGGGGTGGTCAGGGCTGGGCATCAGCCCTGGGAACTCTCTTTCCCAGCAACATAAGAGCCCACTGTGGGAAAATGAAAAGTCTGCCAGCCTTGAAGCAGGATGCTGTGGGGGATGGGGAGGAGGAGAGGGGCTAAAGACGGTGGGGATAGGGAAGCTTGGGGTGGAGAGCAAGGATCTGCTGGGGAGTAGCCTGGGAGTGGGCTGGGGAAGAGAAAGGGCTAGAAGTGGAGGGGAGGCAGGGAGGGGCAGTGCAGAAAGGACAGAGACAGCAGATATAAAATAAAAAGACTCAGGTTCGGACCCCGGCTTTGTTACTGGCTCTGCTGTGTGCCCTTGGCCAAGCCCTCAGCTTTCCAGGTCTTCAGTATCACCTGTAATCCACCAATCAGGAAATATATGTTAAGCACTTGGGAGCGTGCCCAGCGATGGGCTAGGGGCTGGGGAGACTAGGTTGAAGAATGAAACATTGTAACGCGGGAAGGCAACAAGTAACAGAACTGTGATGAGGTGGTCCTGTGTGCTGCTGTGCTCCTTTCAGCCCTGAGAGTCTACAAATCTTTAAAGTACAAGTGTCCAGGGGAAGAGAAGCACATTTAAGAGTAGAAGGAACCTGTCCTGAGGGCTGTGCTAGCCCCCAGCTTGGCTGCTTACCTACTACCTATGGGATGTTTGTCAAATCAATGCCCCTATCCAGGTCTTGGTTTCCTCTTTTTGTAAGATAAAGAAGTTGAACTAAATGAATTTTAAAGTTTTTTTCCTGTTTTAAGTCCCAGAGAGATGGGATGAATTAGCCACGATCACACAGAGAGTTGGTCCAGGCTACTGTCCTGTTGGGGTCTGCATGGCTTCCTCAGGGCTAGTGTGAAGGCATGCAGGTCCCAGGGCATGGAGACAGGAAGCACCAGTACCAGGGGGAAGGAGAAAGGCACAGAGACCTGTGGACTGGAGCACTCTGTCTGCCAATGGCTGCCCCTGGGTTGCCTCGTTCCCGGCGAAGGCAGCTGGCCAAAGGCTCCTGCTGACCACAGCCTTTGTGGTGCAGATTGAGTCCTGGCTCGGTCACTCATTAGCTCAGTGACCTTGGGCATATGGCTTCATTTCTCTGGACCTCTTCTTCCTCTTCTATATAGTGGCTATGGATTCAACTAATTTGGCGGACAACCAAGTGAAGGGTTTAGATCTTGGCATCTGAGGATCAGTGGAAAGAATTGGGGATGTTTAGCTAGGGAGAAAAGAAGGATTGAGATGGACAGGAGTATGGGCTTCAGGTATTTGAAGGATTAGGATGTTGAATTCTAGAAGCATTTATTCAGTGCCTACTATATACAGTAGTAGGCTCTGTCTTTTCAGGTTCTTGCTATCGCCAATACAAAAACCTGTCCCGTGGAACTTACATTCTCCTAGGGGATGCAACAGGTAAATAGTGAACTTAAGAAAATTTGAGGAGGAAGAGACAGCTAAACTTATCTTGTTTGTCACCTGAAGGTGGTATGAGGGGCCAGACACTGAAGTTGCAAGGAGGCAATTGAGGCTTGGATGTCACGAAAACATTCCTAATCATAGGATTTTTGCAAAAGGGAAATAGGCTGCCTGGGAAGGGAGTGGCTTCCTTTTCCCAGCATGTCTGCCAGAGGCTGGTTAGCTTGTAAGAGATACTGCAGAGGAGATAACCGATCAGGTGTGGGTTAGCCTCAAGGGCCCCTGCCAACCTTGATGGCCTGTGATTCTGTAGTGACCTCCCTGTTCCTGGAAGTATTCAAGCAGAGAATGGATGACTTCTTATCGGGATGCTGTAGAGGCTGTGCTGCACTGGGTGAGAGGTTGGACAGACTGACCTCTGAAGTTTTGGTATTATATGGGTCTCATCTGGGTTGGGTATTGAACAATGAGAAGGAGGAGGTCACCAAGACCAAAAAGGGAGAGGGTAAGAGAGATAGACACAGCAAGGCACAGAAAGGCTGGAAAGTATGCACAAATAAGCATGGGGTCCAGTTTGGGTGGAAGTAAAGGGCACCTATGGAACAGTCACATGAAATCAATGGTACCTTTGAAATAAACGGTAGTGTGGAAGCTGGCTGGGGATACCCTTCACTGCCCTGCAACTTAGGTAGTTTGTGTTTTCTAGGTGGCAATGGGGAGCCAATGAAGGTGTTTTTTTTTTTTTGAGCAAAGCTGAGGGACAATTATATCTGTGCTTTAAAAAAACAAACAAACCCTTATTTTAGCAGTATGTAGAAGGTGGGTACAAGTGGGGAAACCGGAGAGGAAGCTATTACAAGAGTTGAGGCAAGAGGTGATTGGGACCTGAAGGTGAGATAGGACAGCATGAGGAGAGGGATGTGATTATATCATGGAGGGAATCAAGTTTTTCCAACTCTTTGGGTGTAGAGGTTGAAGGAGAGGCAGAAGTCAAAGAGGACCCCAAGACTTTGAGCTTGGTTGACTGGGGGAAGGAGTGCGACATTAAGAGTCATCGTACAAAGTCAGGAATGACCTTAGTTCAAACCCCACCTCTTTTGGGAAGACCCTGGGCAAGTCATTTCCCCTTTGGAGCCCTCAGTTTCTACATCTAAAATGGGAACAGTAATACTATTTGCCCTGTGTTCTTCCCTCTCAGCAGTAGTATTGGTATTGAAATGAGATGATGCTGTACAATCCTTTATGAGCTATAGACTCTAGGAGCAGAAATGGAAGTTAACTTTTGTTATTTTTCTAGCACTTGCAAGTTTCCTGAGTGTTTTTCTCCCAACCAGCTCTGAGGAAGGTAGTGAAAGGGTTATTATTCCCATTTTATAGATGACGGGTTGCAGGACTTGAAGAAGGTCACACAGCTTGTATGTCAGAGCAACCTCCAGTACTTTCATCCAACACTCAGTCTTGCCCCTGTGTCTCTCATGAGGGAAGGGGGGAGGGTGGCTCAGGCATAGAGAATGACCGGTGGGAAAGTGCTTAAAGGAGCCAAAGGGGGTGGGGTGTCTCTAGTTACAATGGATTCTCTCAGCCCCACATGGAGCTGTCCAGGTCCTTTCTAGCCAAGGCAAGCAGTCAAGAAAGGCTCTCCTCATCATAACCTCTCCAGGGGAATCATCAGGGCTAGGATTTCCCCGCAATGCATTTTGTTGCCCAAGGGCATCCATCAGCCTTGAGGGATGTGACTTGCAAAATTATAGGGTGGGGAAAGAGAGATATGGAGGCTATAAGGTGAGATGAGGGTTGGCAGGCATGGGGAGGGGACCTGAGGGAGCATAGGAGATACAGGGGAATTGGGGGGGCGGGGGGAGCGAGTCACACAAGCTCCTGGAAGCATCAGCCTTCCTTCCCAAAAGAGCTTGGCCAGTTTCCCAGCACATCAGACTACTTGGCCAAGTTGAGCCATAGGAAGGGAAAGGGATTACCTGCATAACCTTGAGGAAGTCACTTTCTGACCCTCAGTTTCCTTATCTGTAAAATGAGTGGGGGTAGATCAGGTGGCTTCTAAATAAATCCTGTAATTTCTGGTATATGTGTGTGCTGGGGGAGAGAGTGCAGCAGTCTCCCTGGGGATGTAGTGAGTTCCCTAACACTGGAGGATTTCTTTCAAAGGAGTCCTTTGGGAATGGAAGACATTCCTCTATAGGTAGGGACTGGGCTCAACATTTATATAGAGTTTTAAAGGGAGCAGATGCTTTCTGTATGTTATCAAATGTGACTTAATGGCCTCTGAGTTCCTCCTGGGAGATCGAAGCTACATCTCTCCATATCGGGAGCAGACCACCTTCCCCCTCGTCCCCATCTAAGCGCCCATATCTTGCTCCCCTGGCCAGTTGCTCGCTCTCCTAAATCCAATTTCCTTTGCCTTCTGACTGTAGGATGAAGATGAGACGTCATAAGCTCTTTCTGACTCTGTGTATGGCTGGCCTCTGCCTCATCTCCTTCCTCCACTTCCTTAAAGCCTTGTCCTATGTCACCTTCCCCCGGGAATTGGCCTCCCTCAGCCCCAACCTGGTAGCCAACTTCTTGTGGAACAATGCCCCTATCACACCGCAAGCCAGTCCGGAGCCTGGGGGAGCCGTGGGCCCTGAGCTGCTCCGAACTCCGCTCTATTCCCACTCACCCCTGCTGCAGCCCCTGCCCCCAATGGGGGCAACCGAGGAACTCCACCGGCTGGAATTTGTGCTGCCCGAGGACAGGGCAGAGTATTTTGTCCGCACCAAAGCTGGAGGGGTCTGCTTCAAGCCAGGTACCAAGATGTTGGAGAAGCCCACAGCAGGACAGCCAGAGGAGACAAATGAGGCTGGAGATAGCTCTGTCTCTGGGGGTACAGCCCGCCGCCCCCTGGCAATTGGAAACTGGCTGGCTGGGGGGAAGCCGAAGAGGATGAAACGTCGGAAATGGGTGGAATGTGTGTGCCTGCCCGGCTGGCACGGGCCAAGCTGTGGGGTGCCCACCGTGGTGCAGTACTCAAATCTGCCCACCAAAGAGCGCCTGGTGCCTCGGGAGACCCCACGACGGGTTATCAACGCCATCAATGTCAACCATGAGTTTGACCTTCTGGACGTGCGGTTCCATGAGCTGGGGGATGTGGTTGATGCCTTTGTGGTCTGTGAGTCCAACTTCACTGCCTACGGAGAGCCTCGGCCTCTCAAGTTCCGGGAGATGCTTCGGAACGGCAGCTTTGAGTACATCCGCCACAAGGTCCTCTACGTCTTCTTGGACCACTTTCCACCAGGGGGCCGCCAAGACGGATGGATCGCCGATGACTATCTGAGGACCTTCCTGACCCAGGACGGCGTGTCCCGCTTGCGCAACCTCCGACCGGATGATGTCTTCATCATCGATGATGCGGACGAGATTCCTGCCCGGGATGGGGTCCTCTTCCTCAAGCTCTATGACGGCTGGACTGAGCCCTTCGCTTTCCACATGCGCAAATCACTCTACGGCTTTTTCTGGAAGCAACCTGGCACCCTGGAAGTGGTGTCGGGCTGCACGATAGACATGCTGTTGACCGTCTACAGCACCGACGGGATCCTCCTGAGGAGACGGCAATACTATACCATGCCAGGCTTCCGGCAGTACGAGAACCGCACGGGCCACATCCTTGTCCAGTGGTCCTTGGGCAGCCCACTGCACTTTGCAGGCTGGCATTGCTCCTGGTGTTTCACCCCTGAGGGCATCTATTTCAAGATGGTGTCAGCACAGAATGGCGACTTCCCCCGCTGGGGTGACTATGAAGACAAGCGGGACCTTAACTACATAAGGGAACTGATCCGTACTGGTGGCTGGTTTGATGGCACTCGGCAGGTGTACCCTCCCGCCGACCCCAGCGAACACATGTATGCCCCTAAGTACCTGCTGAGAAACTACCCACGATTCCACTACCTGCTGGACAATCCCTACCGTCAAGCGGAGGGGACAGTGGGGGCAAAGGATAGCATGAGGGGCATAGATGGTGGAGGGGCTGGGCCAGAGGGAGCTGCAGCCAGGGCAGCACAGGCAGGGGAAATCTGATGAAATCACAAGGCTGCATGATCTTCATTGGGGGGGAGGGCTGGGGAAGGGAAGGGGGCCATGAGGATGGTATAGTTGGCTTCTGGGGCTAATTGCTCTCATCCTCTCCCTTCTCAAAGAGGGAGCCCCGCATGATCAGAACTTAGAAAGATGGGCAGGGGGTGAGGGGAACTTAAACCCCCAGGATGTCCCCAGTACCAACCCCAGGTGAGCCTCACAGATCTTTTTGGAGTCTATACACTTGGGTAAGTTTTCATTTCTTTCTCTGTCTTGCACATAGAGCTTTTCCCCAGAGGATGGAGGGGAGTAGATTTTTCTATTTGCAGCTCCATGCCCTCAGCCTCCAACCACATTTTGTGGCCTTGGCAAGGCAGGTGTAGGGACCAGCAGGGAGAGAAGAGACTGGATACTGGGTGATGGATAGGCAGGAAGAGAATGTAGGATATGCAGGTGGGCAGTTGACCTGGGGTGGCTTTTTAATCCACAATCATAGGAAATGATTCTTTAATCACTCATCAGGACAGAAGTCTAGAAAGTGTAAGTGGCCCTTGGTTCTCCTTGGGAAACCAACTTTGAGCTGGGGTCAATAAGAGGCAGGAGAAAGAAAAACCAGATACTCTAGAAACACAGTGGGGACCAGGGAAGGGAAGGGGACTGGGGATAGGGGTATGAAAAGGGAATAGGGGTGGGGGGTGGGAGAAATGGATCATTCCACTAGAAATTAACACAGGGAGAAAGGAGCTCCACTCCAGTGACTGCTCCACAGACCATCCCATTCCATGTTCCAAAGGAGCAGTGGTCAAGGATATATGCAACTGTAAGGGGAGGAGACAGAGCCCAGGGTTCATTCCTTATCCCTAGGGTTTGTTGGAGAGATCTTAGGAAGGTCCCATTTCCTGGACCTTGGCCCTTTTGTGGCCTTTTATTCTTAATTTATTCTATGGTCCACTTTGGGATGGGCATGGGGGCAGATGGAGTGGCCCTTGGGAAATGGGGGAATCCTGTCACCCATCTGTTTCTTAGAGAACTGCATAGGGTCAGAAAGGAACTGGAACCAGGGCACTGGGGGCAGATGCAGCAAGATCCCCCTTGCCTTTTAACCTGGGGAGATACGGACAGAAACACTGGTCTATATACAGCAGACCCCTGTCTCTCCCCATTACTCCGGAACTTCAGAACCTTCTCTGAGACAGTGAACATTGGGAATCTACTTCCCTCACTTTCCATCACCCTCCCCCCATCCCACCCGACCCTATTGCCAGTAAACACTTTCTGGTCTTTTTTATTTTATTTTATTTTACTAGAACTTAGAACAATTCTAGTCCCTCAGCTCAGTGCCGTCTGATCAAGCCCTTCTCTGTATCTCCATTCTCTCATCTGCTAAGTGAGGGGGTGGACAAATCCCTTTGACCTCTGGCACACCATCCACCTGACATCTTAAATATTAGTTGAAGGGTGGGCCTCCTCATACCTGTCTTGGACTCCTGAAGGTTAGTCATCTGGAAGACAGATTTTACTTATGCTGCTTGGTCCCAGGGGACAGGGCAAGAAGCAGTGAAGGGAAGTGGCAAAGAGGCAACTTTAGGCTTCTCAGATTGAGAATTGAAAGGAACTGAAAGGCCATCTTGTCCAGGACTGTCCTGGACCCCTTGGGCTGTCAATCTGGTAAAGCTTATGGACCCTTCTCAGGATCATGTTCTTAAATACATCAAATAAAATACAGAGGATTGCAAAAGGAAGGGAATTATGTGGAAATGCTATTACCAAAATATTTTCTTTAAGTTCATGGACCGCAAGCTCAAGAATCCCACAACCCAAATGTTCTTATTGTATAGATGAAAAAAATTGGGACCCAGATACCTTGAGTAACTCTCCAAGGTTGCCCAGGAAGTTAATGGCAGTACTGGGATGTGACCTCAGGGCTGCTGCCTTCAGACGCCATGCTCTGTCCGCTGTGGCCCCAATTAGAACACAATTAGAACTAGGCCAGAGTGGGATGGCTGCCCCTTCATGCTGCCTCCCTGACTCCATATCCAAGCAAAAGCCAGTATGCTGGAAGAGAGATTCTTTAGCTATGGTGGCCAGTGGTCTAGGTGGTCACTTAAGTTCTACACAACTCGGAACTTTTATGATTCTATGCTTCCCTCCCACCCTATGACAATCCCATAATCCTCTTCTTCCCATACCACTCCCACCCTAGTTCTCCCCCTCTAGATCAGAAGGTGATCCTTTTGGGGAGCCCCAAAGTTCATTCTCTTTGAAGGCCATTGTGGAGGACAGAGCAGAACAAAGTGCCTCTTAAGGGCGTAGGCTTTCTAACCCCCAGTAGGTGGGTGGGGAATGAGGGCAGAGGCAAAGCAGGAGGCTCCGGCTGGGGAGAGGGAAGAATGAAACCTTCCCTGTCATCTAGGCTTCTTTCATTCCAGGCAAGCCCAGCCTCCAACTCAAGCTTTCCAGCTGAGACTAAATCGCTCACTCTGTAGGGGGAGAGCCTGGGAAAGTTGTCTTCTCCATTCCAAAGATAAAAATCAGCCTTTCTCCTCCCTAATCCTTCACTACCCCTACCCCTACTCCGAGCAAGTTTGTGTTTGTGTGTGGGAATAGGTGTCCGTGTGAGTGCACCAGCTTTGCTCCATGAGTGTGTGTGTGCGCGCGTGTGCGTGTGTGTGTGCACGTGTGCGCGTGTGTGCATGCGTGTGTGTGCGCGCGTGTGTGTGCGTGCGTGTGTGGCTAGGCCTAGATTTAGGGCTGGAAAAGAGCTCACTGGTCACTGAGGCGGCCCCCCCTTGTGTAAGAGGAGGAAGAAACGCTCCTGCTTCAATCCGCTACGTGTAGGCGTGCCAGGCACTTTGACATATTATCCTCATTTTACAGATAATGAAACTGAGGCAGCTGGCGGCTAAGCAACTTGTCCAAAGTCCACAGGATGGGAGTCAGAATTTGAACTCAGGTCTTCCTGACATCCTGACATCTGAAGTGCAGCATGCTTTCCATGGCTGCACTCAACCCAGCCACACTCATGTGTCAATGACTGACACAGAGAGTGTGTTGTGTGTGCCTGCCTCTGTCTGGGCTGGGCTGGGAGTCGGAAGACCCAGAATTGTCACGATGGGGCCCAGGCTGGAACAAGTCCCTCTCTGGGGAAGTTTCCTCTTCTGTCACATGAGAGGCTCAGATGCGGATCGATCCATCAACCAGCATTTATTCAGCTGTCACCTGTGTTGGGTGCGAGGGATCCGAGTGGGCCTTGCCCTCACCAAGCCTACATTCTATAGATTCTATACAAACAAACCTAGAGTAAAAGGTCCCTGAGGCTCTGCCATCCTGGGGGAGAGAATGAGCAGGGGTTTTGTCCACAATTTTCTCATTGCTCTCTGTCACTTTGTCCCTTCAAGTCCTGGCCCCTCCCGTCCCCCACATCCGCTGAAAACCCCCTTTCCTTGTGGCCTCTTTCCCCCAGGCCTCATCAGTGTATAGAGCAGAGCCTTATGGACTTGAACCCTCTCGTGGGGGGCAAACCACCTTCCGTCTCAGCCTCCATTTCCTCTCCCGTAGAAGGAGGGGTTTGGTCCCTCCCACCTCCAAATCTAGGATCCCGCTCTTCTGCTCACTTGTCCTGTGTCCCTCTCCTCCTTTACCGTCCTCTGTCCAGCTCCCCAGCCTTCAGCTGAGACTTGGCTTTGGGCCTCATGCTCCCTGCTGGGAGAGCAGCATGGTCCAGGGCCTGGGTCCAATCCTAGCTTTGGCACTTCTAACCCATGTGACTAGGTAAGTCTCTGAGCCTCTCTGGGACTCAGTTTACAGTTTTCTGTAAAATAAGGGTTGGAACAGCCGGCCCAGAAGGGCCCTTATGGCCGTGGGGGGATGGAAGAGCTGGGTTGTTCTCCAGTCCTATAATCATTGCCTCTACCTCCCATTTACCCCTTTACCCTGCCCCCACCCCCGGCTGCTGGGTCTTGCATGCCACTGTCCTTCCTACTGGGAGAGCTCCTAGTGGAACCTCGAAGGACCTTGGTCTCTTGAATCAGCCCTGAGGCCACAGGCGCTGATGGAAGAAAGGGGTGAGGGTAGGGGTGGAGGGGCATTCTACTTCTCTGTTCCCATCTCCCCATGGGGTGGCCAGCTTCCATCCCTGAGAAGGGGCTGCTTCTTATTTAGAGCAGTGAGGTCAACCACAGCTGCCTGAAAACCAGGAAGCTCCTATATGCACTGGGCTCTGGGGATCTGGAGGCAATGGAGAAAGTCTGCCCTCAAGGAGCATACCTTCAAACTCTCATTTCCCATCAAAGAGGATTAAACCAGGCAACCTCCAAAGTCTCCCCACCGCTCTAAATCCTAGGATTTCTGGCTCACGTGGAAACTAGGCCTTGGGGCAGGTTTGCCGGTCCTGCCAGGAGCCTGCCCCCTCCCATGTTTAGAGCCCCAGGCCCCTTCTTCAGGTTAGGCCCAACATACACCCATAGCTGCTACAGCACCTGCTCTTCTACGGCATTAGAGCCCCCCATGGCCAGGGGTCCGGGTTTGAAAATACACTGGTTAGAGGAGCCCTCCCTGCCCCTTGGGCTTCTGTTCAGAATTCCACACCCCTACCTCCCCTCCTCTCTTAGGGGGGTAGAGAGTTGGGGAGGTAGAGATTCACACGCAATACCCATACACTGAAGTTGGGGGGGAGAGAATTCTCTCGCTCCCCAATCCCCAGTGACTAGCTCCATCGCCTCCTGTCCTAATGAGGGGACCCTGGGAATGGTGGGAGGAGGGGAGGGAGCCAAGCCCTAGAAACCATAATTTAAGGACACCAATAATGAAGGTAATGACTGTAATATTTTTTTTGTAAGGATTTATCCAAATGTACGCTCTGAAATCATTTTCTCTGTAAATGGTTGGATTTCATTTCACCCTTAAAGGGATGTTTAACGGAGAAGATAATATTAATAATAAAAAAAAACCCAGAGCTACAAAGCCTGAAAAAAGAGAGTTTGTGTGTGTTTGGGGAGGAGCTGGGATTTCTGGTTATGTGAGGTGGGGGGAGGCTGGGGAGTCTTGCGTCTGGTCGCCCCTCTGTGTGGACCTTTCTTATCTGTGAAATGGGGATAATCTGAGTTTGAACCAGCTGAGGGCGAGTGAAGGTTTGACCCAAGGAAGCTGCCCGGGAAGTGGGTGGAGTCAGACTATCCCCAACCCCACCCCCCACCAAGCACACCTGGGCTGAATTGTCCATGGCTGGCCAGACTCTGAAATCCCTCCTCCTCAAGTGAAACTATCCCTAGAATCCTGCTAGGGGATTAAATCTATCTCTATCCCTTTATTCCCCAGACTATCCCTTCCAGTCTGTTCCCATTTTACAGGGAGGGCAAACAGAGGCCTAAGGAAGTGGCAGGTCTTGTCCAAAGTCAGGATTCACACTCAGGTCCTGTGACTCCCAAGTTAGAGCTCTGGGAGGACATGCTTTGAGATCACTTTTACACAGCTGCTGTCCTTTCTGGATGAGATGTCAAGCTCTTTGCCAGACTTTGATTCCCGTGAACCAACTCTGCCTGCACGTAAATGGAGACAGCCACAGAAGTAGCATTTACTCTTAAGGTGAATGTTTGAAGTTCTGAGGGGAAAAAAGCAGCTGCTCCAATGCAGGCAGGGAGAGCCCCTGGCCTGACTCTGGAGGCTCCGTTTTCCCATCTGTTCAACAGGAAGAATAATAGTTACCCTGACATCCCCAGAAGGCTGTGATGAGGAAAGCAATCTGGAACCCTGAAAGAGCTCTCCCTAAAGGAGTCAGCCTGCTGGAGTCTGCCCATCTGGCCCCTCCAATGTCTCTGTCTACCTCTCCCCTTCCCCACCCTCAATCCCACTGGTGACCCGTTTCTTGAGCAGAAGAGAAAATTGAGGCCCAAAGAAATCTCAACTTGCCAGGGTCACATAGCCAGGAGGAATCAGCTGGGTCTCCTGACCCCACATTCTAGCTGGTTTTCCACCACCACAATTTGTGAACAGAAGACATGCAGACTGATCTATGTCTCTAACACCTATGGGACTCCATTCACATGTACACATGCAGGAATGTTCCCTACAGGGACCTGGGAGACACCACTCCTCTTGCTCCCAACAGACCAGTAGGACCCAGTGGCTGGGTTTTGGAATTGTCCCCCAACACAGAACTTTCCTGCAAAGCTGGAGTTTAGCGTCAGGAGAGGGAGAGTTTACCTTTATTAGGGTGAAGGATCGAGTCTGGGACAGTGTGTAGGTAGATCAGCCTGTGTGACCTTAGGTAAGTGGCTTAACCTCTCTGGCTTGTCAAAGGAAGGGCCTCTCTCCAGCTCCCTCCAGACTCTGAATGCTGTGATCCCTGAATAGGAATGTGCTCTATACTGCCCCCAACAAGAGGGTCTCTAGCCTCTGCGTAGACACATGCACAGAGGCCCACCTTCCAACCTGCCTATGGTGCTGGCCCTTAGGCAGGCAGGCAGGCAAGAGGAATTGCTTAAATACCTCCTGGTACCAGTGTCTCCCAATTCAGACACTGCCGTTTGCCGTTCCACCAACTCACCTTCATTTTCTGGGACTGTTTTCTCATCTGCAAATTATGAGAGCTGGATTAAATATTGGATTTGAAAGTGCTTCGGAATTCTAAAGCCCTATGTGTTTGTAAACTATTGTTGTTAAGCTCATTTCATTATTTAGAAAAATAGGATCTGCCTGGCTCAGTTCCTTTTGAGGCAGGACTATGAAGGTAAATGTTTAACAACCAGCTCTCCGGGGGAGGGGGGCATAGTGGGGGGATGTGCAGGCATGACCGCTTTTAAATTTCCTCTGCAATTCTAATGAACATATTCTCTAGCACTTCCTTAAGTCTAGAAATCAACAAAACAATAACTCTAGTCTTGATCTGTAGTCTTGAACACCCCCATGTCATGGGCAATGGCTCCAGCATACCCCTGCATCTGAGGTCACCAAGGCTCTCTGTACTAAATATGGAGGCCCAGTGCAGAAATGGGCAGGATGGGGTCTCTAATCCTGTCTGGTCCATGCACCTTGACTTTCATTCTGATTCTGAAAATACTAGGAGCACAGAGGAACTCCTTTTGTCTCCCTCCCATTCAGCATCCTTTCCTCCTTTCTTTCTCAGGTCAGCTACCTGTTTCCTCTCCGGGGAAAATGGCTACCCCCATCTCTAGGTCATCTCAGCCAGGAGCTGGGCAGCCCTGCTGCTATCAAGAATGAGGTACCACTGCCCTCTGCTGGTTAATGTGTATACTTTTTCATAATAAAACAGTCCCTAAAATTTCAGAGCATTGGGGCATAGGGGATAAAGAGCTAGCCTTTAGAGTTAGAATTCAGAAAGACCTGGTTTCAAGTCCAGGCTATGCCACATACTGGTTATGTGACCTTGGGCAAGTCACTTATCCTCTTGGTGTTCTAGGCAAAAGCTGACTTTGGGGGGAAGAGAGAATTTCCTTAATTGGAATTTCCCTTAACAATGAAATTGGGTCCAGTCCTACTCTATCACTTCACCCTTATATATTTATAAGGTGGGATTGCATTTCCAAGCTTAGACCAGATACATTTATCAGATGAGAACACAAGATTATTTACTGGGGTGAACTAGATTTGGATTGGCTGAGGGACTTGGTGATGCCTTCTGGGGCCTATATAAAAGCCCATGGAGGTAGTTGGAAGTAGAAATTTAGGGCAGCAGAAAGCTGGGCCAGAACACTGCATAAAATCTCTCAGAAAGAAAGTCTTGGGTAACAGGCAATAACTGGGGCTTATCTCAGGACTCTCCCTCTCCTTGGCTGAGAAGGATCCCCTGAACTTCAGAGAATCCGGAGGATTTGGGACTTCCCATCTTCCCCTTGGCTTCCTAGCAATGCTCCTGGAACAGCAAATGGCAGCATCTGAATTGGGAGTTAAGGGCAGACTAGATCCAAAGAGCCCAGAGGAAAAAGTGCCACCAGCCCTAAGGTGAACATTTTGGGAACACCAAACCAAGGCCTTCCAGGAGCTCTGACTCACTACTTTGCCACAAAGGCTCCGTAAGCTTGAATCTACTTTCCCTGGACTCTGGAGGTCCTTGTATGGGAGAGTGTCACAGGCTTTTGGGGGGTGGGGTTACTATACCAAATGTTCTTAGAATATCCCTTTAGTAAACACTCCTTTCTAGCAGCTGTCTGACTGTTGACATTACTGATAATCAATGGGGGAAGCACACCTGTAGGGGCTCATGACTTATAGCAGTGGAAAAGAAACCCCAAGCCCTCATGGATACCCTGAGAACTTCCTTTTTTTTGGAAGGGGAAAGGCAGGGCAATTGGGGTTAAGTGACTTGCCCAAGGTCACATGACTAGTAAGTAGTGTTAAGTGTCTGATGCTGGATTTGAATTCAGGTCCTCCTGACTCCAGGGCCTGTGCTCTATTCACTGTGCCACCTAGCTGCCCCAACCCTGAGAACTTTAAGGGGATAAAAGTAGCCCTTTCTGGCACCTGCCCTGCCCTGGGAGTGTCCTCCCAATCACCAAGGCTCCAAGTCTCTGTGTATCCATAACACACAGGGTATCACCCCACATGTCAATTCCATTTGCAAATCTGGTCCTTTTCATCTTCATGACACCTTGTACTCAGCCTTGGTACTGTGGCCCATGACTACTCTCTGCCTCTCTGATTGGAAGGCAGAGACGTGAACTCCAAATCTCCACTGAAGGAAAGCTCTCTGCTTCTTTCTCCTGTGGCTGCCCTAGCTTGGGACTTCACATACGCGCGTGCACACACACACTCACACACACATAGTGTATATGGTTAGCTGCATCTTGACCTCTCCATTAGTCTGAGAGCAACACCTCTTTGTACTCCGTGCCCTGAGCACAGCGCCTGGCACCCTGGTGCTATTCTTGTATGCCTCCCTCCCTGAGGGCCAGCAGGTTGGGAGGTGGGCCTCTGGGGACATGCCTAAGCAGAGGCTGGAGGCGCTCTGATAAAGCAGATTCCTGTGGGTGGATCACAGCGCTCAGAGTCTGGAGGGAGTTGCAGAGGCTCTTCCCTACTCCCTCCTTTGGCAAGGTAGAGAAGTTAAGGCTCTGAGGTGACCCAGGTAGCAGAGAGCAGAAGGACGCTTAGCTAGTCATCCCGCTGCACAAACACTTGGCTGCACTTCAAGGATGATTCCAGCTTGGGCATTCCGATAGGTCATTCCACTCTAGCTCTGACACTCCCTTTTCTAAAGTCTCTCCCACCTGGGAGGTTGGGGCAGTCAATCAGTCTATAAACATTTATGAAACCTTTCCCAATCCTCCTTAAGTCGAGTGCCTTCCCTCTTTTAATTATTTTCCATTTCTGTTTGCATGCTGTCCCACACACCAGACTGTGAGCTCCTTTCTTTGTATGCCAAAGCCTTAGCACAGTGCCAGGTGACTTGACCAGGATTCCACAACTTGTGTCTGAGGCTGAATTTGACCTCGGGTCTTCCTGACTACCACTTTTCCTTGAGGAGGAAGGGTCCAGCTTACTTGATGGTGATGGTGAGTCTTGGGCGGGGGCGGGGGGGCGGGGGCATTCTAAACTGAATGCCTTTGGGCTATTTTAAGTCTGGGAACAACACAAGCAACAGTCTTTAGGCCAACAGGAGGGACTGTATTCTTTTTCTTTTTTCTCTGCACATATATACAATAGGAAAATACAGAACCCAGCTGCTGCTCTGTCAGGCTATAGGAGAAAGAACGCTTAACCCATCCAGCCTTCTAAACTTTTCTATCAGACCTAATGCTCCTTCTTCTCCTGCTATCTTAAGACAGGGTCTCAACTTTTAGGTATGCTGTGTGCCCTACCACAAATCCTTTTTAACTACAGAGCTAATAATATAAGGGCAGCTTTGTCTCTGGTCTTTTGGGTTCCTTTTGGGTGTCTGGAGTTCCCTGGGGGTGGGGAGGTTAGGAGTAAATTTGCTTTCCAGCTTGCGTTTCCAAGGGTCATCACTGCTAATGCAGTTACAAGCTATCTCTAAGTTGCCACAGTCTTCTCTCAGATACTTATCTCAGATGTGTCTCCTCTTGTAGAGACTCAGTTTCCAAATGGATTGTTTTGCTGGCATCCACTCATTATGTTTCATTATTGCCCTGAAGATTCTCAACCTTGTCTTCCTTCATGCGAATTTCCTTTAAGATTGTGGATTTACATAGTTCTTTGGTGTATCTTGGTAGATAGGATTCACAATATTTTGTGGCTTCTGTAGTTATTTTGAATGGAATTTGTTTTTCTAGTTCTTCCTGCTGAGTTTTGTTGGAAATATATAGCAATACTGATGGGTTATGTAAATTTATCTAATGTCTTACAACTTTGAGGAATTTATTGTTTCAACCAATTTTTGGCTGCCTCTTTAGAGTTTTCTTTCTTTTTTTTTCTTCTTAAAGCAATTGGGGTTAAGTAACTTGCTCAAGGTTACACAGCCAGTCGTTATTTGTGTGTGGGTGCTGATTTCCTGAGGCTGGAACCGATCCCGGGTCCTCCCAACTCCAGGGCTGGTGCTCTTACTCACTGCGCCACCTAGCCGCCCCTCTCTTTAGGGTTTTCTAAGTAAATTACCCCATCATCTACAAATTTCTGTGGCTAAGATCTGGGTGGGACCCTGACTCTCTTCCCTCTCTGCCTCTCCACCCCTTATTCTTACTTTGATAAGTGCTTTCAGTTTCCAGTTTTGGACTGTACTGTTCCACTCATTCCACTGGTTTCCTTGGAAACCAACACACAAGTCAGATCTATCTTTCCCAAGCCCTGTTATCTAAGGCTAGTTTAAAGTCAATCAGACAACTCAGGTGCAGAGGGGCATCCCTATGGGTGTCTGATAAAAATTTTGCAGGATTTCTCCCTGGTTGCCTGAGCCTTTGAAAATACTTTTCTCTTCTCTCTGTGATGCCCTTTGGGAGTATGATAGCTCAAACTATTTCTGTGTGGAATAGGAGTCTACAGAGAATGAGAACCAGAGTTTCTTTTATCCTCATGAAGCATCAGAACTGGGAGGGACTTTAGAATGAACAATGTCAGAGCTGGAAAAGACTTAGAATAGAAACTGTTTAACCCCCTCATTTTCCAGAGGGTGAAAGTGAGGCCCAGAGGAGGCAAATGGTTTGCCTAAGGTCACACAGCTCAGTGACAGGTTCTGGGAATTCTGGGACTCATGACCAAGTATCCTTGCTCCTAGATCCCTTCACTGCATGAGGCTGTCTCCCTCAGTTTGTAATGCACTGGCTAACATTCCAGAACATATCTGGGGTCTAGAGGAAGGGAATATTCTTCCATTCTCCCCATCTCATGGGAAGCTAGTATAAGGTCACAGATCTGGGTACTACCTCCTGCCCCTAGTACCACGTCTAAAACTGGAAGTGAAGCATAGAAACAAATCTCAGGGACAATGCTGGAGAGGCCAATATGGAACACTGGGTCAAACCACCCAACCTTCCAGACAAAGAGGATTTTGGAATGCAGTCCAAGTCAGCTGGAGCCAGGGAGTCTCTTAATACATCCTTCTTTCCTGTCCTCTTGTGTTGCTCTGGGGTCAGAAAGCCTGGGCTTGAATCCCAGCTGGGTCTCTTCTTCTTTGTATGACCTTGGGTAAATTATTTCACTTTTCTTAGCCTCCATGTTCTCATCAGCTAAAAAAAAAGTGCCCTTTAGCTCAAAGTCCCAAGAAATGATGAGGAAGCCAAGTAACTTTTTCAAGGTCCAGATTTCTTCCTTGTCAAATGGAGACATTAATCTCTTTGGGACCGATCTCAGAAAGCTGTGGTAAGGAAAGATGGTTCTATTAAAAATGGGAGTGCTTATATCTTTTTTTTTTTTTTTGCTTTTTGGAGGGCAGTTGGGGTTAAGTGACTTGCCCAAGGTCACATGGCTAATTTTTGTGTTAAGTATCTGAGGCCGGATTTGAACTCAGGTCCTGCTGACTCCAGGGCTGGTGCTCTATTCACTGTGCCACCTAGCCGCCCTTTTTTAAACTTTTTTTTTTTAAAGCTAGGAGTGATTATATCATGAAGACTTCTGGTCTCAAGAGCTCCTAGTTTTAATGCATGGAGTGCCTTCCTTCCAGGACTATTCTACCTGAAGCCCCCTGATGATTTCATGGAAGGTAGTGTGTGACTATGGGAGAGCTACTTCCTGGGTCTGACTACAATCCTAACACCCCAAGTCGAGGTGAATGACCTGAAGGTTTTCCATCACACAAGTTTTCCCAGATCCATGAGACTGGGTCAGAGGGTCCTGGAGGGCAACTGGGCCTGTCCCCAGGGTCAGGTAGGGGCAAATAGCCCTTTTCCGGGTTAGAAAAAGCTAAAATAGGGATAACCCTGCTCTAGGACATTTTCCCAGATGCTCTTTAAAAAATTCTAAACTTAGTAACCATCAACCAAAATAAATGTTCAATTAACAATGATTGCATAAGAGCTACAAATGTCATAAAGTATTTATAATTTGGTACAAAAATGCATATGTAATAATAGAAAACATCCTGTTTATTTCCACTTCCCCTTCTGATCTGTCAGTCGGCAATAAGCATTTATCTAGTTCCTAATATGTGCCGAGAACTGTGTTAATTGCTGGAGGACCCAAAGAAAGGAAATGACAGTCTTGCCCTCCAGTCCAATGGGAAAGACCATATGTAAATAATTAGTTACATAGGGAAGCCATCTCAGAGGGGACAGCATTAGCAGTTGGGGGGCAATGGAAACAACCTGCAGAAGGTGCCATTGGAGCTGAGCCTTAAAGGAAGCCAAGGAAACAAAGGCAGAGGTGGGGAGGGAGAGCAGTCCTAGGCACCAGAGGCCAGCTGGTGTAAAAACCTGGTGAACTCTTCTTTCTCTTGCATTACTCCTCCCCCCCTTTCCCACACACACGCCCTGTTCTGTTGCTGTTATTGTTGTTGTAGTTCTTATTGGCTTTCTGTTCAGATTGCATGTCTGTTGTCCTAGGGCCCAGTGCAGCTAAGTGTGAAGATGTTTTTCACCCAGATGACCATAGGGCCATCAATGTGGAGGCCAAGACAAGGTAAGAGAGAAAAACATAGAGTGGAAAGATATCTGTATCAATGAAGGGAGAACGGTGTGGGCATACTGGAGAAATCCTGACTCATAGGTTCATGTCTAGAGGAGAGATGAGAGGCACCTGGGGGCCATGTAGCCCACCCCCATCACTGGACACAGGAGGGAGAGAACAAAGTGAATCTGAGATGAGCTTGTTCTGACTCTGGTCTTCTCACTTGGGCATCACCATGTCAGAGGTGGCATGGTTTACTGGGCTGGGCATGGGTAACCTTGGGCAAGTCACCTGACTTCTCTAGGCCTCCGTGTCTTCAGCTGCCAAGTAAGGAGGTTGATGGCCTCTAAGGTCCACCTTGACATCCATGAGCCAATAGTTCCTACGTATTTCTTTGTCATCTTCACTTCTCATGTTCCCCCTTTTTTAGAGGGGTAGTGCAGAGTTTTCTGTCCCTGGCCAGCCCCCTTCTTCCCAATGCTTCTTATCCCTCCCCTTTTCTCCCCATAAGAACAGTACCCACCAGATAGCTGTGTGGATGACATAGGATACAGAAGGTCTGACCAGAATGGTGGGATGTGGGCCTGGAGGAAGGGGTGGATGGGAATGCTTGAGGGACAGGCCAAGTAGGTGACAGCTACAAGGTCTACATTTCATACAACATGCTCAATTCTTGGATTTTTATCCCAGCGCAGAGTCATCATGGGCTCCAATCAACTTTGGTCATCAGATCATATGAGGTGCTAGAATCCCAGAAATCTTAGAGCTGGAAGGGGCCTCAGATGCCATTAGGTTTCCTGAACTGGGATCTCCACTATATTCTATCCAGTTTCACTTGAAGCTCCTACTTGGGACTCCTCAACCTCTGAGGCAGCCCATTCCATTATAGGACTGGTCTAATATTCAAGGGAGTTGATATCTGTCCCTTTTCACCTTCCATCCATCTGGGACCAACCAGAAAAAGCTGAATCCTTCCTTCACAGGACAGTCTTACAGACACTTCCTTCACAGGACAGTCATACAGACACTTGTAGATAGCTGCTCATCCCCAAAGAGTATGGTCTTGAGGGCTTTTACCCCCCTGGGGTCTTCCTCTGGGGGCTCTCCAGTTTATCAGTGACCTTTCTAAGATGGGGCCCAGAACAGGGCCCAGTAGCCAGACATGGTTGGCTCAGAGCAGAGCATAGACAGACTCTTCTGTCTGGCACCTAAAGCTGTCCATAGTCACAACTCCACTCTACAATCCTCTCTACAAGTGTCCAGCAGATTCCAGCCAAACCCGCCATCTTGCTGAGCTCCCCATACAACATTCCATCTTCATGGAAAGCAATGATCACTAAGACTTAGCAGGGGTCCATCAAGATTAACCTGATTTTCTTTTGTGGTCACTTACAGTGGAATACATGGCACATCTGGATTTCAGCAAAACATTTCACAAAATCTCTCTCTTGTAATAACTTTGAGGATAAGATAGAGAGATGTGAGCTGGCTGCACATTACCTTGCATGGAGTGGACATTTAATAAATGTTCACTGAATTGAGTTGAATGATGGCATAGTTGGGTAGATTCACAGTTGTCTGAGAAACCTGACCCACAGAAGGGTGATTAATTTGGAGGGAAAGAGGTCTCTAGTATGCCTTGGGCCCCATTTTGCTCAACATTCCTACCAATGACTTGAATGAAGGCATAGAGGACTTATTTGCCAAATTTTCAGATGGCCTAAAGCTGGTCTCCTAACTTTCCTGTCTGTCTTTTTTTTTCCTGTCTGTCTTTCTGGTGATCCTTCACCAGGACACTGGACACTTGGAAAATTGGAACATTGGGCAGAAGCTAATAAAATGAGATTTAACAGGGGTAAATGTAAAGTCTTGCACTTGGGGGTTCAAAAAATCAATTGCACAAAAACAGAATGAGGTTAGATATAGCTGGGAAGTAGCTAATGTGAGATAGCTCTGGATGTTGAATGATATCTAAGTACGAGTCAAAGATAAGACATGGTACAGAAAGGGCTGGGATAAAAGAAAGAGTAAGTATAGATAATAAGGAAAATGATAAACCTACTGTCCTCTACCTTGTGTCCAATTCTAGGCTACACATGTTAGGAAGGACATTGCAAAATTGGAGTGTTTCCAAAGGACACACAGGAAGCAGTTGAAAAGAGGAAGGCTTAGTGGGGGACCATAATCTCTATCTGCAAATATTTTAAGGATGTTTGAGTACACAACAGGATCGGTTTTATTTTCCTTGGTCCCAGAAGGCAAGACTTGGGCAAACTCCAAGTCCAAACAAGTAGAATTCAACCTAATAGAAGCTGAAACTTCCGAGAGTTGACCAAAAATGGAAAAAAGCCATTTAAGACAGTCATGTCCTGTGATTCTGGCAGTCTGAAGGATATCTGGATGGACACTGATAGAGGAGAGAGTCATAGAGGGAAATCAGGCTTTAGTGATCAGAGTTACTTCTGAGGTCCCTTTCACATGTAACATTCTGACTCCATAAGTAATGTGATACAAATCTGGGAAAAAAATGGATAGGCTTTGAAAGAAGCCTCCACAGGGACACCCCCCCCCCCCACTGCCCCAGCTAAGGTTTTATCTTCTCTTCTGCCTTTGAAAGGGGGGACAGAAAGGCACACAAGGGAGGGGACGTGCAGGCATGTAGGAATAGTGATGGCAGAGCAGACCATCCATAGGAGCAGAGCTTTACCCACAAAAACATACTAAGGACAACAAAAAGGGTGTAGACTTTTTTTTTTTTGGTAAATATATAGCAGCACTGGGCTTATACAAACTGGTTTAGCATCTGGGGGTTCCTCAAAATCATTCCTCCTTCGGCTTCTGTCCCTGCTTACCTCATGTATAGCGTTGCAAAAAAAAAAAACGGAAAACACTTGCTTAAAGTACCCAAGCTGACAATATTTCAAATGCAGAACAAACTTCATTTAAACCAACAGATTCCCACACAGCTGGACACTTATCTGCCAGAGATTTATTAGGTCTAGCAGATTTACAACAGGCTACCCATGGCACATATATACATATAAGTACACACACACACAGAGCAATATACTTACACATGTGCATACACATGTATATGCACACATAAGGCACATGCATGCACATATACACACATGCTTACACACATATATCCTTTTTCCCTATTAGAGGAAGCATTTCCCTCCAAATTAAGTGTCAAAGAGTCCTCCCTTTCCCATGAATCTCACTTCCTCTGGGGATCTACACAGTCTACTCTGCTCATACTCCCAGTGAAGGGAAAGGTCTGGCTTGGCTCCTTCCCAGCCTCAATATTCTTGAGCCCTGGGTCACCCAGTCTCATCCAGGAGGCTGGGTACAGAAGCTCCTCATTGCTGTTGGCCCCTGCAACCATCACTGCCTGAGGAGGCAGTACCAGGGATGTAAACCCTTCCCCCATCCCCCAGGGTATCCTTCCAGTGACCAGAATCCATGTGTCCAACTGACTCCTCATCTTCCTTCTCTGGTTCTCTCCATGTCTGTCTGTCTACATTTTCCCTTTTAAAAGCCAAGTCCAAGGGGATAGAAATCAGTCATTCTCCATGTGGGATCATTGGCTCTCTGATGTATCCAGGGCAAGGGGAGCTCATACCTCGTCAAAGAGAAATCATTAATTCCAAGAACAAAGGTCTTGCCTTATTAACAACGAACTAACCTTTCAGGGGGAATCTCCTACCACGTTAAGGAGACACTAGAAGGAGTCCAAGATGTCTCATCCAGCTCCTGGGACACACTCTATATCTGTCAGCAGCAAGAACAAGGAAGGTGCCCTCGGGCTCTCCAGGGGCAGATGCTATAATATTCACAGGCCAGTCAGGCAGGTGACTTACAATTTCTAGTTTGCCTCCATTTCCTGTACAAAAAGGGAGAATGAAGATTCAAAAGAACTGATCTTTCTGAAAACACCCTCTCCACCAGTTAAAAATCTTTCCATGTCTCCCTATTGCCTCCAGGATAAAATACACAATTCTTAGCTTGTAGCTGGGCATTTAAGGCTTCTGCAATCAGCCTCCCAAATCTTTTCAAGTATCATCTCACACTGCCCTTCTCCATGCACTCTACATTCCAGTTGAATTGTCCCTCTCCCACTCTGGTGCCATTGCAAGGGCTGGTTCCCTTCTGGCTTTTCATCACAGAAATCCTTGCCTTCCTTCCAAGCGCCTACGTCACCTCCCAATAGTTTTTCCTGATTCCTTTCCTGAAGTGACTGTTATCGTTGTTATCCACATTTATAGTATCACTAATTTTATAATTTTGCTGTTAGTCAGTTGTTTCAGTTGTGTCTGACTCTTCCTGACCCCATTTAGGGTTTTCTTGGCAAAGATACTGGAGTAGTTTGCCAGTTCCTTCTGTAGCTCATTTTATAGATAAGGAAACTGAGGCAGATTGGGGTAAATTACTTGCCCAGGGTCATACAGCTAGCATCAAAGGCCAGCTTAGATTTCAGGTCATTCTGACTCCAGGCTCCACACTCTATCCAGCGTACCACCTACCTGCCTCTAAATGGATATTTAGATATTATCTCAAATAGATATTAGGATTATCAATAATAACAAACCTAGCATTTATACAGTCCTTTAAAGTTTGCACACCATCTGTCATCTCACTTGAACCTCAAAACAACCCCTATTATCATCACCCCCATTTTTCAGATGAGGCAACAGGCTGGGGTGAAGGGACCTGCCAGGGGTCACCCATCCAGGGAGTGTCTGCTCTCCCTCCTGAAAATTACAGTATTTCATATGTGCATTGCATTTGCCTCTCTGTGCACACACTGTGGGCTCTCCTCTGCATCCCTTCCATTTCCCCAGTAAATGTAAACTCCTTGTGGGCGGGTGGGATTGTCCAGAGTAAACACTCCATAGATATGTTTCCATTCATCCACTATCTGTGCATAGATGGGGATCATCCATGTCCCAGCTGAATGCAATTGCTTCTGTATTCCTTCATTGTGCCTGGAGCATGGTAGGTGCTTAAGAAATATTTGCTGAATTGAACTTTTTTTTTTTAATGAGATGATAGTAATTTGGCATTTAAGTCATTCTTTGTTCAAAAAATGGGTCCAGAAAAATGACATCCCTGGGGCTGAGGTCATGGAAACAGCTGTTGGGAGGAAGGAGGAGTCCCCAAGGAAGCCTGGCAAGGGCCATATCTTGCCCACATCTTCAGACAGGAAATAGTGGATGAAGCTAGCATAGATTCCTGGTCAATTTATAGAGAAGGTTATCCAATGAATGTTTAAATAGTAAATACTTAACTGAGGAAGTCGGAGAGGGTCAAGGAAGCAGGGGCTGAATCATAACCTTAAGAACAGAAAGTGACCCATGACCTTGGTCCCATTTCCCTTAGGGACTCCCAGGTTTGGATAATGTGGGAGACAGACTATATCATGATTTCACAAAGCATACTGTCTGAAGTACTCACATGTATATCTGATTATTAAATAGCATCTTAAGTCTTAGAAGGATTTGTACATACTTCTGCTCCTTGTAAGAAGAGGGAAAGGTGGGTGCCTGAGATATTCCCATTTCACACACCAAGAAAATGATGCTGAGACAGGCCACATAGCTAGTAAGTGTCAAGGGCAAAATCTGAACTAGATTCCTTCCTGACTCCAAGTCTGGGTGTTATTACTTTACCTCACTTTACAGATGAGGAAACTGAGGCTCAGATAGCCAACTGACAAAAGTCAAGGGGATATAGGTGGGAAGCTGGTCCCCTTCCTGACTCCAGGTCTGTTTGATGATACTTCACAGGATCTTTGTGGACAAGAGAGGGAAACATAGGCTAGAGAGAGGAGCTGAAAAGTGGGTTTGCACCAATGGTGCTCCAAGATGAGAGGCTGAGCCTTGGAGGGCTGGGTCCTCAACCTTCAGTCTACACGTCTTGTTGGCCTCACTGTGTGATGGGACGAGGCTGTCAGACTGGAGGGTGCACAACCCCCTTCATCCTGTCAGGGGAGAGAGAGGACCACCTGGAGTGGCTACCTGGAGTGAGGATTACAGGCTTGGGAAAGGAGAACTAGAAAGGAAGGAGGAGGCCAGGACTCCTGGGGGTGGGGGAGAGTAGCACTCATCAGGAGCCAGCCACAGACTTACAGAAACTCAGGTCGAGAAGGGACCTCCTGGGCCACCCGATCTGCCCCTTCCTGGACCCTGGATTCCCTTTACAACCTACATAAGAATGGTCACCCCAAGGTGACCGGCTGCCCACTACATGCTGCCTGCTTCAACTCTGTGGGGCTCTAATTCTTACTAGAAGCACCTACTATATGAGAGCCAGGAAGGTGTGAGCTCAGAGCCTGCCTATGATATATCCTGGCTGTGTGTCCCTGGGCAAAGCACAAAGCTTATACATTGGCTGTATGACCCTGGGCAAGTCTCTTAACCCTGTCTGCCTCAGTTTCCTCAATAGTAAAACGGGGATCTTAATGAGCCTGCCTTTCAGGGTTGTTGTGATTTAGCACACAGTAGGAGCTTCAGACTTGAAACCCGGAGCTCTTCTCTCTACGCTAGTCTTCCTCCTCCCCTCAGGACAGGACCGGGCTGCAGCAGCGGGGACAGGCCGCCGGTTCCGATCCTCGATCCTCCAGCTGTCACTCACACCCGTGGTGGGTCTCCCCACTGGACGAGGGTCAAGCCGGGGTCCGGGCTCCAGATGCGGAACGCCCCGTCCTCACGGGTCACGCTGCTCCTCTGGTCCTCAGTTTCTTCATCTGTAAAATGGGTCGAGCGGGTTTTGCTTCGCCCCCTTCTTCCCGTAGAGCCTCTGGGGCTGCGGACGAAGTGGGGCTCTCAGGCCAGCGGGCCGAAGCTGTCAGCCGGGCAGCGGGGTGAGGGTCGGATTGCTCCGGGGCTGTAGCGGGGCTAGGATTGGAACCCAGCTCCCTCCCGACTCCAGGCCCAGAGGTGCCTTAGGGCCACTGCTAGAAGCGCACACCAGGGTCTTCGCTGTAGGAGGAGGGCTGAAGAACTGGGTTCACATCCTAGCTCGGTCACTTCCAGTGTGACCCTGGACAAGTCACATAGTTCCTCAGTTTCCCTTTCTGTAAAGTTTAGGGGTTGGGCTCTGAGGCCCCTCCCAGCTCCAGACTCAGGACCCTAGGATGACTGTGGTTACAGCATGTGGCCGGCCTTGAGGACCGCTCAGGCTAGGAGCCCAACTCCAGGCTGCCTCAATTTCCCCACAAGCGTGGCCACTACTGAGCATGCGTCCTCCGTGAGGGAGGAAAAGGACGCATGACGTCACTATAAGGGCAGGGCCTCAGGGAATGGCAGGGTTGAGCCTGGGAGGTTCTGCCCCATCTCTCTAACCACACGGTGAGGGGAGGGGTCTTGAGGGAACGAGAGGGTAGAGCGAGAAGCGTAGTCCCACCCCATTCTTACGTGCGTCGCTTAAGGGGCGGGTCTTGTAGGGCTCAGGGTTGAAAGAAGGAAGGCGTTAGGCTTTGGGGAGGCTTGCTGACTGTAGCCCCTCCCACTTTCAAACGTCACCTCTCGGGGAGGGGGCATAGAGGGAAGGGGCTGAGCTAAGGTGATATGGCTCCGCCCACACGTTCCTGACGTCACTAACAGAGCGGGGCATGGAGATCAGTTTGAGCACAGAGATCATTGAGAAGGGGGCGTACCCCCGGCCACAGTTCCCAACTCCATTCGGGGCAGGGCTTAGAGGTGAGGGAACGAGGAGAGAATCTCGCGAGGGCGTAGCCGTCCGTTACAGGAAGTCCCTCCTCCCAGGACCTTTTTTCCCCTGTCCTCTGCCCGTTCCCATTCTTCCTCTACAGAGGTCGTGCCCCGGAAGTGAAGCAGCCATATTGCCCAGTGACCGCGGCATGAAGGAGGCGGCGCTGGCGGCGGTGGCTGTGGCTGTGTGAGGCGGCGTTCCCGGCCCCGGCCCCCTCTCCATCTCCGGCCCCGGCCCGGGCGGCTCGCTGACGGCTCGCCGAGGCGCGGCTCCGGCCCCCCGGACCCTCATGGCCGAGCCTGGCCGCAGCGCGGTGCTGGGTCTGTACCGGGCCCTGCTGCGCCGGGCCCGCGGGCTGCGCTTCACCGACCGCGATTTCTACTTGGCGGCCGTGCGCCGAGAGTTCCGCCGCCCGCTGCCGCCCGGGGCCGGCCCGGACGCCGTGCGGAGGCAGCTGGAGAAGGGCCGGGCCTTCCTGCGCGGCGAGCGAGGTCACCTGGTGTGAGGCCCGGGCCGGTCACGATGCGCTGAGGAGCCCCAGGTGGGTCCGGCCGGGCAGGGGAGCGAACTGAGGAGTGTGCGCCGAGCGCTGGTCCGGGCCGAGGGCGGGAGGTGGGGAGAGCGTTGAGTAAGCGCTTGGTGCCGATGGGAGGCAGGCTGGATCCCGCCACTTGGGGATCGCGGGGAGCGGGGCCTACGTGGGGGGGAAGGCCTGCCGTGCCCTGCCCGCCCCGGGCGGCCGTGGGACCCGGCGGGCTGGGAGTGGGGTCTGGCGGGGACTGCCCGGGTGGGTTCGCCCCAACCCCCTGCTGCTCCCACTCAGCCCTGGCTCCTGGGAGGCACCCCGTGAGCCGATCTGTCTAAAGGAGAGTAGGAGGCTTGGCTCCTCCTGCACCTGCTTCCCTCAAGGGGGGGGGGGGGGTGTCCAGGTATGCTGCGGGCGGGCCTTCTGCCCAGTCGGGCCTGGGAGGTGGCCCCAGGACCACCATCCCCTGGCAGGTGAGGGCACCGAGCCGGGCCGGGCCTTGCAAGTCCTGTGGGCACGGGATCTGCCGGCCCGTTTGGAACAGAGGGCGTGGTGCCGGGACGGCCTTCCTGGGAGGAAGGAACTTGTAGCCCTTCACACTTTGTAGCAGTAGGAGTCACTTGTTTTCCAAGGTCACTCAGCTGGCGCCCGGGACCCTGCATCCAGAGATCTGTCTGCTCCACAACACTCCTTTACCCAAACCTTGTATTTCCTTTGCCACTTGGCATCGTTGAGGTTTAGGGGTGCTGAGAACCCCGAAATGCAAGGGTACAGGACAGGGGTCTGCCTTGAAAGAATTCAGCCCCTAAAACCTCTTTTGGCCCAAGACCAGGTTTATTTCCTCTATAGTAGAAGCTGGCTGGATTCTAAGAATCAGCCCACTTTAATGGCGGTAAGATCAACACTTTAGAAAGACTGGGAAGAAAGATCTGGATGGGGGATGGTGGAGTAGCCTGGGGTGTAAGTAAGTAGTAAGATCTGGATGGGATTGAGGAGTGGCCAGTAAACTAATTTAAGTGATCCCAGTGGGCTGGGGTGGGCCAGATGTCTCAGGCCAACCCCAGGGACTGGGTCTTATGGGAAAGTGGAGGGCCTCCCATCAGCATGAGCATGTAGGAGAGTAAATGACATTCTTCCTCTGCTATCTTTCTGGAATTTAAAGACTTCCAGACTATTTTCTTTACAACAAACCTGTGAGGAAGGTAGACTTTATGAAAATAAATAAATGGGATAAATTATGTAAATCTCTCTTCAAACATTAAAGCTTGCATAAATGTCAGCTATTATCATGATGTGGTATTATTATACCCGTTTTGTAGATGACAAAATAGATTAGGTATGTGGCCAGCTAAAAGTCAGTGGATCTAAGACTCAAGCCCAGGTCTCCTCACTCTAAGTTAAATTCTCTTAACTATAGCGTGCATGCTTCTTAGAATCATAGTAGTGATGATAATAGCAGGAACAACTCAAATTTACATAACACTGTTTTGTGAAGCACCTTCCTTAAAAAAGGCTGGCATTGCTTGGTAGTCAGTAAACATTTATTAAGCCCTTGCTTTGTGCTGGGCACTGTGCTGAGTTCTGGGGAAACAAACACAAAAGGTAAAAAGACAGTTCCTGCCCCTAGGGAGCTCATGCTCTAATGGGGGAGACAACAAGGAAACATGTACAAACATGGCACCTATGAAAGTAGGAATAGTTCAGGAGGGAAGGCCCTAGAGTGAAGAGTATTGAGAATGACTTGCTGTGGGGTGGGATTTTGATTGGTTCTTGAGGGAAGGCAGAGATGAGGGAGCTGTTCCAGGCATGAGTTAGAGGGTCTTGCTGGGAGAAGGAGGAACCAGGAATAAATTAGGGAATAAATGGGAGGAGAGGATTGGGTGTTTGATTCTAGGGGCAATAGGGAGCCACTGGAGCTTATTGAATTGGGGGTGGGGGCCCCTGCAGGGAGGAGGCAGAGGGTCAGATCTGTGCTTTAGGAACAATCACTTCAGTGGCTGGATGGAGTGGGGAGATAATGGAGTTGCTCCCCACCCCCCAAGCAATTGCATAGTCTGAGTGGGAGGAGATGAGGGTCTGTACCAAGGTGGGTACCCTCTCAGGGTGTGGTTTGTATTCTGGAGGTGCCTGCTGACCTGGGAAACTTGGTGGTTATGGGGGGAGGGGAGTGAGAGACTTGAGGAATCCAGGCTGGTTCTGAGGCTGTAAGTCTGAGGATCTGATGTTTCCCTCTGCAGTAACAGGGAAGGTGGGGGGTGGAGGAAGGGAAGGATGGGTGTGAGCATCCCCAGCACAGAGATGGGATGAAATCCCAGGGAGCTGATGAGATTATCAGCACTCAAGTGATGAAAAGTGGGAGAAGAGGCCCCAGGCAGAATCCTTCCGGACCCTGGGTTAGAGGCTATGGTCTGGATGAGGATCCAGCCTACAAGACTGAGAAGGGGCAGTCTGGCTGTGTGCCCCCTTTCATACACTAAGAAATCAGTCTCCAAGCATTTAAGTTGTGGTGCGCAAGCTTTGGGGATAGGTCCTCTGGGATACAGAAACAAAACAGTCCCTGTGTTCAAGGAGATCACAGTCTAACTGGGGGACAGTTACATCAATACATTACCCATCTGATGTATGGAGATGGATAACAGTCGAAGGACTAGGTGGTCTGTGAAGGATGGAGATTGCTGTTGGGGGCTGGGTTTCTATAAAAGATGAGGGAGTAGGCCAGCCTATATGAGAGGAAGAGACCACAGAAATGGGGCTAGGGTCTAAAGAAGCCACGGGAGTGACATGGTCAGATCTGGACTTAAAGACAGACTAGAACGCTGATGGCGCTTTTGACGTCCATCTGGAGATGCTGAGCTTTGTGGTACCAATGTGTGGATTTGAGCTAGCTTGGGGACATTGAGTGAAGTGTTTCATTGGTAATTGGTGACGTGGGGGCCGATGCTTGGGCAAGAGACTAGAGTTGTCTATATAGATCTGCATAGAAGTAGCCATTTTACTCTGGGAGCTGATCAAGTCACCAAGAGGATGAGCATAGAGCTTGGGAAACACACACAGTTGGGGGGCACAGATGGGGAGACTGACTGCAGAGTGGTCAGACAGGTAAGGGGAGGATCAGGAGAGAAAGTGGACAAGAGCCCCAGTCAGCACAACAGAAAAGTCAGAAGGATGAGCACTGTGGCCTGCAAGGGGTGAGCTGGTGCCAAGTCTGATTGTGCCTCTTAGAAGCTTCCTCACTTCTCCAAGTGGCTCCTGTGCCATCTATCATTCCCAAGATTTTCACCTCCTAGAGGTGGAAGGAAAGAAAGCCCTTTGCACTTTCCCAGCTTTGCCGTCAAAGAGTCAGGAACTTGAGACCTAAAGGAAGCCAGGGTTCTCTAATGGTGATTGAAAAAACAACAAAGAAAAATCAAAGAAGACCAAACAGATTTTTAAAAATTAGCCAAAATCAAAAGGGATCAAAGTGAAGATCAGGGAAAAATGTTCTGAACATCTAGAACTGTCCAAGTTCCAAAGGGATTCAGTGGAAAAAGAAAGGCCAGTATCTCAGTAACAGATCACCTTAAAAAACAGATTACCTGCTAAAGGAATGAAGCAAGATTAACTCTGGTAAGAACAAGAATTTATAGAAAGCAAACAGGGGGCGGGAGTGGGGGAGTGCAGAGAGGCCTGGCTTTGGACTTGGGCACTTGGCATCCGTGGCCTGGCTGTGACAGGGCAAACCCAGGACATCCATTCTCCTTTCTGGGCCTCAGCTTCATTAATCTACAAAACAGAGCATGGCGTTGTAAAACTGTAACAGTGAGCCCAGCTCATACACCGATCAGAACATACTTGGTGACCTCCAAGCTGTCTGGGGGTGGGGAGGGAGGAGTGCCTTTCAGAGTTAAAGTAGCAACTAATTAATCTCTGGAAGAGCCATCTCAGTGCTGGGAACAGCATAGAGGTAGCATGGCCCAGTGGAAAGAACACTAGCCTAGATTGGTGGCCTGGTCCAGTCACTTTATTAGCTGTGTGAGGTCTTGGACAAGTCAGTTAACCTCTGAGTGTTTATTTCCTGTTCTGCCGAACTCTTGTACTCCCTCTCTGCTTCGGGTTGGGAGAGGAGTATTTCCCTGGATTCTGGCTCCTGAAAGCAGGAAAGGGCAGCAGTGATCAGAGCTGCAGATCGGACCTCCTGGGATCAAGACTGGAGCCGAGTCTCTTTAGGTTAAATACAAACTCATTTCCCTTTCTGTGTCAGTAAAGTGGGCAAAATGCCACCTGTCTTAGCTGCGGTGCTTGTGAACTGTGGTGGACGGAGCATTCCTTAGGGAGTCAGCTAGCAAAGCCCTCTTATGGCAGGACTGATTGTGCCAAATGTGCTGCTGACCAGCTTAATCCTGAAGGGTTTGTCCTACTTCCTGATTATATCTGTGTCGATTATATCTGTCCAAAGGAATCGTACTGAGTTGGAGAGTTGTCTGGTGCCAGGAGAAGTGAAGTGACTTTGCCATGGCCACAGGGCCAGTTAGGCACCAGAGGTCCTGGACTTCAGGTCTGCAGGCTAGCCCTCTGCTCTCTACACCAAGCTTGGCCTCCAAACCCAAAGGCAGTCCAGGGACACTGAGGTTCCAGGGGAGTTACTGCTCTGTGTGCACCAGTGTCTGCCCTGGCAGCAGGGGGCTCTCTGCTCTTTGCTGAAATCACAGGCACCCCCCTCCCCCTAGGGGCTTCCTAGGAAGATGTCTGACACCTTGACTGGAAAATGACAATAACACTCGCATTGACTCTCAGTGGATTGGGTGGGGGGGAGAAAGTGCTTCAAAGATAACTCCCTCCTTCCAGGCCGCTTAAGCAGGAGCACTTTCCACTCCACTTTGTTTGGACTCTGTGCTCCCCATCTCCCCCCATTGCTGCCCTCTGCTTCCTGCCACCATCCCCTACTCCCTGAGGTTAGGTAATAGCAATGGGTGAAGGGTAAGTCTAGCTTCTAGCCTATACTCAATAGTCTGGAGGGTATTATTGTCCCCTTGTGGTCAGGCCAGCCTTGTTTACTGAGGATCTCCTGGGCCCGGGACCTTGTGTTCATCAGTGAAATTCTGGTATAAATGGGGTGTTTCCATAGTCCCTTTCAACTTAGTCTGTCCTAGGTTTCAGTCTGTGTGTGGGTCCCATTTTGTAACTGAAGGAAGAGGTCACTTTGTAGGCCTTCCCTTTCCCAGGTCTGCATCTACAGTGTTTCCAAAGGTCATGCAGCCCAGCTTCTTGCTCCCTGACCCGCTAATTCTTTCCATTCTAATTCTTATCTCAGTCCATAATAATTAGGTATAAATTTGTCTCAGCTTGGAAAGGGTGAATCATATTTTTGACTTTTCAGTTCCCTAGTTGGTCTTATGAAACTTCCTCCTTCAAGTCACCAGATGTTTGAAATCTTATCTAGCCCAAAGTTATGGGGGTGTTTCCCTTCAAGCAGGAAGAGTTCTTTAACAAGCCTGGCCTGCTTTCTTTGGATTTTAAACACAGGCCTGCATTAAAATTCAAGTGTCAGAAGGCTTCTCTCATCCCGGATAGGGAGGGAGAAATGGAACCCACCAGAGGCTAAATCCTGGTTGCTAGCTGTCAGGAAGCTAACCTGTCACAAGACTTGTCAAGGCTGGAGGATTTGTTCTTATCAGAGACCCCAGGCACTGGGACCAAGAGAATCTCTCATTAGGTCTCTGTGTATTTGGGGGACAGTGCCCCCCAGTTATGGCATCTGTGTTTCTAGGATGAGACCAAGGCATGAGCAGGAGCGTTCTGGTGTTCCTCTGTGGCAAATCTCACAGATGATATTTTCCTTTTGAGGAGAAAAGAATCCCCTAGTTCATAGGCAATGGAGAATTAAGACTTGGAAGCTAGTAGAGTCCTATTGTTACGTTTTAGCTGAGCCTGAGTTGGCTAGGCAGGCTCTATAATGGGGGGGGGGGGCTTGGAGGCAAGAGTAACTGTATGGAAATTCTCAGCTGACCTGTGAGGTAAAAATAGCCCCAGCTAGCATCTCTCCTGGAGGCTGTAGCCAAGAAGGCACATGCTTGAGAGTCTGCCTTCTGAGGCCTCCAGCAGTCCTGCCACATTCAGCAGAAGGAAGGCAAGAGTAAAGGTCCTTTTCTTCTTTGGGATTTGACCTGGTCGTCAAATGTTGGGGTACTATGGGCCTTAAACTCTGGGACAAGAATGTGTTGGGCATCCAAGCAGACAAGCATTTGTAAGTGCTTCCAGACCCTGTGCTGGGGATACACATACAAGCAAAACAACCCCTGCCCTCAAGGAGATTACATTCTAATGAAATGGAGAAGACTTGTGCAGCTGGAATGGCAGTAATGGGAAGACAGCCCAGAGTTATTAACCAGGGCCAAGTGTTGATGATTAAAGTGCTTTTGGAGGCTGTCTGGTGAAGGGTGAGGAATCTGCTAAATACCCTTTGAACTCGTATGGGAAAACTTGCCCAGGGTTCTGATTGTCCTGCTCTTGGTGCTGGCAGACAGCCAGAGCCTGGACTGTGAGTCTGAGAAAGACCAGGCTGGTTGTGCCTAGGTAGTGACCACATGTAGTGATCAGTGACTGTCCCTGGGAACCCAAAGACCCTAGAGACCTGAGACCAGGGCCCGAACCTGAATGTCGTTGAATGTCAGAGAGGTTTTTTTTGTTCTTCCTTTCCTGGGCGTGGGTTTCTTTTTCCAGTTGACTTCAGAAAAGTCTCTGTAGAAGTACTTACTGTGATCACTGTCAGATGGGCATATGGCCCTCCTCACCAGAGCACTGCGTGTCATCTTTCCCACCCGTACACTTTCCCCCAAGAACAAACATCTTGTAACCCAGCACCCCCCATGCTGTGAGTGCCCAGACAGGCTTTTGGGCCTGCTTTGTCTTTTCTTTGGCTTCATATTTGACCCAGTATTGCCTTCTGTGTCAGGTAAGTTTCACATGAAGAAGGGAGAGCTTTTCTTCCTATTGCAGATGTGTTCATTCTCACCCCCATCCTCACCTTGCCAACCTTGTCATAAGGCCCAGTTATCTCCCTCTGGAGCAGAGTGGGTGAGGCAAGAGGCTTGGGCTGGCTGGTACTCAGAGTACCCATGTGGTCAGTCCAGAAATCTAGGGCAGGAAGTCGTGACATGGGCTCTGGGGAAGGCGTGGTGGCTGGAGAGAGTGCAGCCTTGATTGGTAAATTGTCGCTCACTGGCAGTTTTTGTGTGTCATCTTCTGCTCTTACCCACAGGGGAGCAATGGCGGGGACTGGTGAGCGCCAGGGAAAAGGCAAGAAGGATGACAACGGCATCGGCACTGCCATTGATTTTGTGCTGTCCAATGCCCGGCTGGTGCTGGGGGTGGGTGGAGCCGCTATGCTGGGGATTGCCACCTTGGCTGTCAAACGGGTGAGTGAGGCCTGGTCAGAAGTGACCTGGCACCAGCTTCAGGGGCTGCAAGGAGCCAATGTCCTGCAGAGTCAGGCTCCTCCCTGTAGACAATCCTGATCAATCCCTCCACAGCCTGCAGCCGCTTGGCTTTTCTAAACCTATCCCATATCATTCCCTGCCTTGATAACAGCTGGGAGTGTCCCCGAGCTCGCCTGCCTCCCACACCTACCACGTTCTGCCCTCTGTTCTTTGCCTGTTGAGTTCCTCCTCATCCTGGAAAAGCATCTCTTCTGTAACTGTCTTTCTGGGGAAGGTGGAGATGGCTTTCTCTCCAGGATCCCCCATGGTACTTTGTTCAGAATCTTTATAGTATGTGGTTATGTATTACTGTTTTATGGTATGTGTTGGCATGTTTGGTGCCCTAGACTGCAAGGACCATGAGGTGCTGTGAGAAATCCTGCTTAGCACACAGTAGGAATTTAACTAATTTAACTAAGTGTTTAACCAAGTGAGGCATAAGGCTCTGATGAATGCCCTCCTTCCTCATATCTTGGGGGGGGTGTTGTAGATGTACGACCGGGCCATCAGTGCCCCCAGCAGCCCCACCCGCCTGACCCATTCAGGGAAAAGAAGCTGGGAGGAGCCGAGCTGGATGGGATCCTCACGGTTACTGCAGCAGGACATGAAGACCAATTTGAGCAGGTCCCTGCAGACTCTACCCACTGACTCCTCAGCTTTTGACGCAGGTGAGAGTTGGCCACACTCTGGTCCCATCTCCGCCCTGCTCTGCTCAGCCTGCAGAACGCTTCCATTTCCTTACCTGCCAGATACCAGGGGAGAATAAAGTGGACATTGACAGGGGTTCTCATATGAGTTTCTTTGCCTTCCTTGTCAGATGGGTTCTGCCCCCCAAGACCCAAACCAGGCACCAAGAAGAGCCAGGTAGACTTGAAGAAGTCACGGCTCCGCCTGTCCCTGCAGGAGAAACTGTTTGCTTATTATCGGAAGCGGGCAGCCATTCCCCCCGGTGAGCAGGCCCGGGCCAAGCAGGCGGCTGTGGATATATGTGCTGAGCTGCGGAGCTTCCTCCGAGCCAAGCTGCCTGACATGCCGCTACGAGACATGTACCTGAGCGGTAGCCTTTACGATGATTTGCAGGTAATGGGGTCTTCACCAAGGAAGCCTGTTCTCTGATGACCCTGGTCATTCAGACCAAAGATATTGCAGGCTAAGCCCTGCCCCTCCAGGACAGAATTGTGGGGCCTGTCCACTCCCTTTTTATTTAGGGGTTCCTTTGACATCAATTCAGCATATGGTCATTGAGGATTTTCTATGTGTAAGGCCATGAGTTAGGCCTTGAGGAAGTGACCCAGGTTAGAGGTAGTTTCTTGTGTGCATGTATGTGGACAGTGGGGCTACTTTTGGGTACACCTAAGGGCTGAGTGGCTGCTGTATCTGGGTCAGACAGAGCCTTTGGTGTGCAGATAAGATGGGTTGTAGGGTGAGGTTAGGAAGGCCAGCACAAGGCAGGGCATGAGACTGTTAGCAGGTAGCAGCATCAGAGGCTGGTCTGGGCAGGAGGGAGTCAAGTTTCTTTGACTCTGTGGGGCAGATTTCAGCCTCACCCTTTTTTTACTGTGTGCCTTCTCTTGACAGGTCGTGACTGCTGACCACATTCAGCTCATTGTGCCTCTGGTCTTGGAGCAGAACTTGTGGTCCTGCATCCCTGGGGAGGACACCATCATGAATGTGCCAGGCTTCTTCCTAGTACGTCGTGAGAACCCAGAGTACTTTCCCCGGGGCAGCAGTTACTGGGACCGCTGTGTGGTTGGTGGTTACCTCTCACCCAAGGCTGTGGCAGAGACATTTGAGAAGGTTGTGGCAGGCTCCATTAACTGGCCAGCCATTGGGTCCCTCTTGGACTGTGTGATCCGCCCAGCTCCACCCCCTGAGGCCTTGACACTGGAAGTGCAGTATGAGCAAAACCGGAGCCTCGTCATTGACTTTCTGCCCTCGGTGACCCTTGGGGACACGGTCCTTGTGGCCAGGCCTCACCGGCTGGCTCAGTATGATAACCTGTGGAGGCTGAGCCTGCGGCCTGCAGAGACTGCCCGCCTCCGGGCACTGGACCAGGGTGACGGGGGCTGTCGAGCGCTGTGCCTCAAGATCCTCAAGGCTATATGCAAGTCCAGCCCGGCCTTGGGCCACCTCACTGCCAGTCAGCTCACCAATGTCATTCTCCACTTGGCCCAAGAGGAGGCTGACTGGTCTCAGGACATGCTTGCTGACCGCTTTCTGCAGGCACTTAGGGCCTTGATTGGCTACCTTGAGGCTGGAGTCCTGCCTAGTGCCCTGAACCCCAAGGTGAACCTATTTTCAGAGCTTACCCCTGGAGAAATAGATGAATTGGGGTACACCCTTTATTGCTCATTGTCTGAGCCAGAGGTCCTGCTGCAGACGTAACGGATTGGAAAGCCATGATGCTATTAGGTGGTCCGAAACACCCTCTGGGTTCTGCTGCCGAGGTGGTCCCTCATTGGGTTCCTTGGTGCCTCCAGTCTTGCTGGTCGTTTTCTGGGCCGCTCCCTGCCTTTTCTTGCCCTGCTCTCCCTTTCTTTTCTTCTCTCACCAAGCACTGTGCTTTTTCTTTTCACTGCCCCTCCAGCGAGGCCAACTTCCATAAAGTGCATCAAGAAGGGGGCCCAAGCTGATAGGTTACTTGGTGACTTGTGTCAAGTTCACCTCCTCAGCTGCCCAGCCTGGCCCTACTCCTAACCTCTTTTTGTGTGTCTTTTGCTATTGCGCCTTTGTTCATCTGGTTCCTTTCCCTGGAACACGTCTGCTTGATCAAGATACTGTCTCATAAGTGAATGTTGCTCTGTAGCAATGAGTGAATCTTTTTGAAATGCATTGAGCATGGTGAGTGAGTGTCTAGGGTTTGTTGGTTGAGTACTGGGCTGGCCTAGGAGCTGCCTTCTGGCTACAGAGGCAGGCTTGGAGGTGGGCCTGCCCCTCCTACCGCCTCCTTCATCTGGCCAGTCAGGGATTGGGAGAGGCCTAGAGCACCTTGGATGGGAATGTTTGTTTCAGAGTCGTCCCTCCCTCTGGGAAGGGCTGGCTCTGGAAATTGGTTTGCCAGGGAGAAGCCTGGAGGTACAGAGTGAGCACAGTACCTTAGTGCTCAGGTGGCCTGTGCTAGCCATCTCCCCTGTTGCTGTCCAAGGGCAAGCTCATCACTTATCCAGAATTGACCTTAACTAGGAGGGGTTCAGAAGAGGCAGCTCGGGCATCACACATCAATGGGCTTGCCGTATATCTTCCTGGCCTTGCTATCTGTAGCAATCTAGCCTGGGCCAGTGATGGAGTGGGTGGCTGGTGGGAGGAGGCCAGACAGCTTGCTGATGGTGCCTTCACAGGGACACCCAGAGGACCTCTCCTGGCTCCATGTTAATGCTGCATTCCCTTCTTAGCATCTTTTCTCAGCAGGGGCTAGGCCTGCCTCCTTGAAACCTCAGTTTGCCCTTGGAAAAGGAGAGAGGAGCATTCAAGGAATGCCCTAACCCACTTTGGGCCAGAGGCTGCCAGAACATGCATATGCCTTCCCTGTGTCTTGTATACCTGTCAGCACCTGGGGGGAGAGAAGGGCCTTGGAGGGCTACATGAAGGAGGAAAGGGGGAAAAACTCTTTCCCCCCCATGTTGCCCGCTGATACAAATGCACTATTTATTGCAATGTAAAGTCATTCTGGGAGTGGGGGGAGTTTAATACATATTGTCATTGTGTCTGTTTTGTGTTTTTTTTCTGTTCGTGGTAAGGGGCTATTGCTGGCCTTACCTCTGCCTTCTTACCCAGTATTTTGTATTCCCACTGCCAAATCTGAGTATTGCTTCTGCTTTCTCTACCTCCCCACTCAGTGAGATTCTTGTACAACTTGGTCATCTTTACCTTGTACTTCAATCGCAAACTGGCCCACGTGAAACAAGGTCTTCAGCTTCTTCCTGAACTTGTATTCGTCATGCTCTAGGAAGTGAAGTTCTGGGGCCCCTTCCCAGAATCCCCTTCTCTTCCCCTCTGTTTCATATTGAAAGGATGGGTGCTTTTACTTTGTGGAAGGAGGGATTCAGGAGGTTGTGTGTCAGTATGGGATTCTGATTGCTCCTGAAGGAGGGGAGGATGAGGACCCACCTTCCCCGGGACACTGGGGAGAACCACCCAATAAGGTATTTTAAAAGTCTCCCATTACCCTCTAGCTGCTTCTCCAAACCAGCCATACATTATTAAATACAGAGCTTAAAAAACAAACTAGTAAGATTGGGTTCCTGGGTCTCTGATGAAGATAATGCATTTCTCAGAGGAAAAAAGTGCCAGAATGTGAACCGCTTATGTGAACTAGGAAGAATTATTCTATTCCATGTGATGAGATGGGGTCAGGGAACAGCCCATAGGATCAAAAAGAAATAACGGCTCTAGATAATTGTTCTGTTGGATATGGAGCTCTTGGCTAATGAGGGGGGCAGGGGGTAGGTAGCAGAATTCCTGCTTTGGGCAGGGCGGGGGGTGCTGGCACAAGGACCTTTCTTCTTAAATTTATTTGGCCTGATTTCATATCTCGGGAACCAAATCAATCAGTGAGCTTTTGGGGTTCTTGTCCCCAATCTCCAGAAATAGATTGAGGGTAACGGTGGGTATTTTCCTCCAGCCCTTATGTTTGCTTGAGGCATTCTTATCATCAAAGGAAAGAAGTGACCGATGTTTTTAAAGTCTATGCTCCTGGTAGAAAGGATGTCCCCCATCCCTACCAGTCCCCTGGCCTGGCTCCTTTTGCTTCTTTTGATGTTGCTGCTTCATTGGGGAGAGCAAAGATGGAGTGGGTCCCAACAAGGGAGCCAGTAGGGCTCATCAGGGTCCACCAGGCATTAGAGAAAGACTGAAGGTAGAGACCCATGTTGAGACTTCTTCGTCCCATGAGGCAGTGGCCCTGGCCCTAAAACTGGACTGGTAGAGACACCCTTGCTGGTGTAGCCATGGCTGGACATGGGATGTGCCAGGCCAGGCGTCCCCAGCTTGTAGCAGACACCTATCACTGCTCTGCTGTGGGGATGCAGCCCTCAAAGGGCCTAGTGATGACTGAGACAGTGGGCCTTGGTGCTGGGATTGGCTGCTCATTTCCCATCTCTGAAATCTGGTTTGCCCTGTGACCAAGCTCACAAACTGACTTTTGCTCTACCGGAGTGCATGTGTATGCAGTGTCCCTGATCCACAGGTGACCGGGGCGGGTGTGGGGCAGGTGGTCTGGGCAGACTATGCCTGCCCAGCACAAGTCCTGGGACCTGCCTCTTGTCTTTTCTCCTCCCCTAAGACATCGAGGCTAAGGGAGTTGATGACATATGAGAGTGGGAACATAAAATAAAAACAAATCCTTTGCACCAGCTTTGGCTGTTGTGTTTGGTGTAGATCAGACCTATTTTCTCAATGGATCTCCATGTCTGGTGACTCCTGGTAAGGGTGGGGCAGGTTCCTCCATGGCCTCCCATCTGAGGGCCTTGCCTTTCACCCAAGAGGAGTTTGAGATACTTTACTGAAGCTTTCAGGTCTAGGCAGGTGCCTTTGGTTTCCTCATCCCTTCCCTTTACAGCTTAAAAATTGGCTTGGCAACGAGGGCTGGAAGCCGAGAAAAATCCTTTACTTGGCCAACTGCAGTGATCATTTTTCCCCTGGATTTTTCTAGGACTCCACAGTAATTCAGAAAGATCACATGCTTTCTGTGCCTTCTGTTCCTGAAGTAGGCATGGCTTTTTAGGTTTCAAAACCTGTCTACACACAGAATGGTTATTCTTCATGTTGATTTCATCCACCCAACACGCACGCGCGATTCTGAAGAGGGAAGGCACATGTTGAATTGGGCCCAAGTCCAATTTCCTTGGAATGTCGGGTAAATGGGAAGGGATTAATGTCAAAATGGACCGCCCTTTGGATTTGGCCAGGAGCACCCATGGATGGAGGTCACAGAATCGAGCTCTGAAGGACCCCAAATAAAACCTATAAAGGAAATCAAGTATATTGAAACATAAGAACACTTTTAAAACCTCCCCAGACCCCAGGTTCAGAACAACACCAGAAGATACCTGAAGTACCTACTGGCTTGCTTCCTAATTGGGGATAGAAATTCCTGTTTTCCAGAAAAACAGGAATATGCTGCAGAAATCCAGCTAGTTTGTGCTGCATTCCGTGGCTGTTGCCCCTTCTGTCCCTCCCCCCACCCAAGCATGCCATTTTGTCTGAATATGCTGACTCCAGCTTGAGTCCTTGTTTATGAAAAGCACTGCAAATCGTTTACAGCTGGAAGAGACCTTAGTTCAATGTCCCTATTTTACATAGAAGGAAATGAGGGCCCAGAGAACGACTAGTTGAGGTCATATGTACAAGGGATTTGTTACTGGAGCAATTATTCTTTCCCCTCTAGTACATGGTTTACAAGATGGAAGTTGGTTCATAAGATTTTGAGGTAGAGATCATTGAGGTTACTGAGCCCCAAATTCCCCATCTCATCTGAGTCACTATCACTCAGGAAACAAAGGGTAAGATTTGGACCCACGTCCCTTATACAAGGGATGAGCAGTGTCTGGAGTCTCAATAAAGACCTAATTAAGGGGACTCTGGCATGGTTTGTTCCACTTCTTTTCCATCTTAAAGGTGAAGGCAGGGACTGTATTGTAAGGGAGTAGGATCATGTACCACTAAGTTACTAGGTCTAGGAAACAGGCCAGTTTTTGAGCCAAAGGAGAACTTTGAGGTTATACCTAGTTCAGCCCCACATGTTTTACAGATGAAGAAACTGGTCCAGAGGGAAAGTGACTTCCATTGGCTCATGGGATTTTCAGGAAGAGGCAGACCCAGAGAAGGTGAAGTGATTATAGAATTCAGGGCTGGCAGGGACATCAGATCATTTGATCACGCAGAGGAATAAGGTGGCACTGCTGGTTATTGGGATCTGAACCCACCTCCTGGCATAGGCTCTATGTTGCCTCTTAACTAGTACAAAAAAAGGCATCTGAACCAGGGTCATTGGATTCATAGGATTTTAGAATGGGGGGCAGGGGGACCTGAGAGATTCCTTGGGGCCCAATTTTTCTCCCCATCTCTCCCGTACCCCCTACCCTAAGATGGCAAGCATACTGATTACCCCTTCCCCCAGTCTGCCCTCCCTTTTCCCCCTTCCTTTCTTGTAGGGCAAGATGGATTTCTATACCCCACTGGCCCATTTTTCAGAAAAGGAAACATGCCCCCAAGGAATGAAGTGATGGCTTGGGGTCATAGGTAGCAAATGGCAGAGCAGAAACAAGAAATCCAAGGTAGGTTCTCTTCTGTCTAGACCATCTCTGGCCTTGGGCAAACCCTGTCTAATCTCTCAGCCTCTGGTTTTTTAATCTGTTCCAAGAAGGGAAGAGCCTGCACACTCTAGGCAGGTGAACTTGACATGTTTCGGGTAAAGTCTGAGACTTACTAAAGATTTGAGGCACTATTTCTCTAGTTTTCAGGAAAGTATTTGACAGTTGTTCATACTGTCCTCATGGACTAGATGGAGAGAGATAAAAGTGAGACTGTATTGGGGGATTTGGAAGTGGATGATTGATCCAATTTGAAGTCTGCCTTGCTAGTGGGACATCCTGGAGTCCTTTGAAGGACGTAGGCTGATTGTTTTTTATCTGCGACCTGGGTGTTTGCAGATGGCAAAGCTAGCAAGGAGCTGACGCGCTGAATGACAGTCTGCATCCTCCAAGACCTCAACAGCCTTAGGATGGGCCAGATCTATGAAATGGCAATGAATAGGGGTTAAGTTAAGGGCCTACGTTTGGCAGGGTGGATGGCAGAGGCATGGTGTGCAAACAATCTTGGCGTTTTTGTGAGCATGAGTCCTTGGAGATTGCATTCAGTAAGAGGCGCCCCGTTCCGGACCGGGAGGGGAGAGTCCTGTGGTCGTGCCTTCTCTCAGCTTACACCCGGGGCGTCCTGTTTCTTTTTTTAAAGAAGCACCTGGCAAGCTGGATTCCCCGCAGAGGAGAGTGACCAGGCTAACGCGCCCAACAAAGACCAGCCAGCAGGACCAGGGAGTTTAGCCTGAAGGAGAGGGGACAGGGAGGGGGACATGATGGGCGGTCCCCGGAGGTCCCAAACAGTGGAACTGGGAGCCACGAGCGGAGATTGCATTGCAGAGGCAGATCTCTCGGCTCCACTAGTGGAAAAGCTTTCCAACATCCCGGGATCTCAATCGGGGAGTTGAGGAGCCCACCCACGGCCACGCCTAAGCCCCTTTCAGGAGCCCCGGCATTGGTCCGTCCTTCCTTACTATACCGGGAGCCGCTCCCTGGCGTTTAATCAGTGCTGGCAAATCTGCGTCCGCTTTTGGGGAGCCCCCCCACTTTCGTTCTAAGGGACACCCCTCAAAGGTGACAAGACGCCTGATCCCGCCCGGCTAACCCTGCTCCTCCACGGTGGGGTAACGGAGCTTCCTGGTCTCCCCGAACCACAAGGGGCTGGAGCAGCAGGAGGAGCGCTCGCCAGGGGCGCAGGCGGAGAACCGTCCTTCCGCTTGGCCGGGCCTCAGTTTCCTCCCCTGGGGCAGTCGCCTGCCTTCTCTGAGCTTCCAGTCTCCAGAGGGGGCAGGGCTTCGGGCCGAGCTAGGAAAGGAGGAGGGAGTGGGGGATGGGCAACCAGGCTACGAGGAGGCCTCAGGGCCCCGGATCCCAAAGGGACCGGGAGTAGCCTCGGGTGGGGCCTGAACCCAAAACCAGTCAGGGCGCGATGGCATGGGAGGTAAAGGGGTCTGAGAGCTGTGGCCCGTCACTAGCCGAGGCCTCCCCGAGGACACTGCCCGCCAGCCCCAGCACTATCCCGCGCCCGCCTCCCCCTTCCAAATTCGGTAGTCGTCAGGCTCTTGACCAATAGGAGCTCGAGCTAGGAGTGAGTCATCCAGCTGGGGCCAATCAGCACTGTGTCCTAACCCATTCCCCGCCTCCTTTCATTGAGTCTCGCGCGATTTCCGAGTTTCCTCGAGACTCCATATTGACGCAAACCATCTCAGCATAAAAGAAAGATTTTCTCGGTCTACTTTCCTAGCCCCTCCCCGCCCCTCCCTCGTTGCCGGATTCGGGAGTGATGAGACCGCACCTTAGATCCTTCCGCGAAGGGGAGGGGGACGGATAAGGCAGGAGAGTTGTAAAAATAGTTCCTGCCATTCCGCCAGCTTTCGGGAGATTTTTAAAAGCATTTGTCTCTTCCCTTTCACCAGTATCCGAGAATCGTGACCGGAGTTGGGGGAAGAGAAGAGGACAGAGAGAAACATAGCACCGAATGTCCAGGAGGGGGCTGTCACGTGACAGGGCGGACGGATACAGATCCGGTGGAGAGAGATTGCGTCACTGATGCCGCGCAGTATAAGAGGCTCGAGCCGAACAGCGCAGCCATTTTCACGCCTGTCCAGACAGAGGAAAGTAAATTTCTATCGTGCTCGTCGCGTTTTCCAGCCCCGCGCTCGGCTCGCCGCCACCCTCCTCCCTCCGACGCCCGCCATGGCGTTCTAGAGGCGACAGCGCCTGCGGCAGCATCGGCCCTTGCAGCGGCGGCGGCAGCAGCTCCGGGCTCTGCAGCGGCAACCTCCAGCGGCGAAGCCATGGCGTGAGTGGGGGATGGGCCGGGGTGGGGGGGGGGGTTCGGCGCAAGGCCGGGGGTGGTCTTTAGGCGCCCGAACTTTAATTAGTCGCGTATCGTATACGTCTTAGACGCTGTATGTCAGTAACTATATCTGTTTCGTCCTTGTGGCTTAAACTCTTTCTGGGAAAGGTGCGCAGCCCTGTGCCCGCCCTTCTGTACGATTTTTGTCCCGTCTCCGACTTTAAGAAGCCCCCGCCTCCTTTTCCAGAAGGAGGGGCCCCAAACGTGGCAGGGCAGGAGGCAAGATGGCGGCCGCTTCCGCGTGGGAGGGGGCGGGGGGACGCGGAGGGGCCGCGGCGGCATGAGTCAGCCTTCGGCCCCCCACGGGGTAGGGTGGGGGCGGGGGCGGGGCGGCGCCTCCGGCCGAGTATGAGCAGCTGGGGGAGAGGCGCTGCCCTCCCCCGCCCGGAAGCGCCCTCCCTGACAGGGGAAGGGGTCAGCCGGTGGTGCTGGGAAGGGGGGGCCCGGCTGCCCCGGGGCTCACATGCTGGGGGCTCTTGCAGGCTTTTCCAGGCATCTAGCAGCAGCACTGCTGTCACCCACGACAACGACGCCCGAGACTCCTCGTCCTTCCCCCGCCCGCCCCGCACCCCACAGCATGACGGAGATGAGCTTTCTGAACAGCGACTCGCTGTGGGGGGACTTGCTGTCCCCCTTCGGCCAGTCGGGTTTGGGGGCTGAGGAGGGCCTGAGCCCCCTCGATGACTACCTGGAGGAGGCCAAGCCCTTCAAGCCGCACGGGCTCCCCGGCGAGCCCGCCAAGGCCGCCTCTTCCGAGTGGCTGGCTGTGGATGGCTGGGTCAACGCCGACTACAGCCAGGGTGAGCTGGGAGTCTGGGGGGAGGGGCAGAGGTGGGGAGGGGCTGCCCCCCACCCCTGTGGGGGAGGAGCAGCCATCACTATAGTTCTGTCAGCCCGGCTTTGTCTTGCAGAGGATGCCTTCTCAGGCATGGACTGGATGGTGGAGAAAATGGATCTGAAGGAGTTTGATTTCGATGCCTTGTTAGGCATGGATGACCTGGAATCCACCTGCTCCGACCTCATTGCCACGTTGGAAGAGTCTTGTGATCTGTTTGACCCCTTGGCCGCTAATAACAAAGAGTCCCTTTCAACAGTAAATTCAATTGGCCGCTTCCCTGAAACTCTGCTTGAACCTGATCCTGTCACCCCCCTCACCTCCCATCAGTCTTTTCCCTTTTCTCTAAGGGCCCTGACCTCCACACCAGACCTTTCTTTTAGTTTAGAACTAGGTAGCGAAGTGGATGTCTTGGAAGGAGACAGAAAACCAGAAGCTGTTTATGGGTTGATGCCCAAGGACATCAAGGAGGAAGAAGCTCCCTCAGATAATGATAGTGGAATTGGAATCTGTACGAGCCCTGAGTCCTACCTGGGCTCTCCCCAGCACAGCCCCTCCACTTCCACATCTCTGACTGAGAGCCAGCTCTCTGCAGAACCCATTTTTCTCTCTGCTCGCCCCAAACCTTATGACCGTCCTCTTGAGGACAAGAAAGAGAAAAAGGTAGATAAAAAACTAAAGAAAATGGAACAGAACAAAACTGCTGCCACACGTTATAGGCAGAAAAAGCGGGCAGAACAGGAGGCCTTATCTGGGGAGTGCAGAGAGCTAGAACAAAAGAATGAAGCTTTGAAGGAGAAAGCAGATGCCCTAAGCAAAGAGATTCAGTATTTGAAGGACTTGATAGAAGAGGTCCGGAAAGCCAAGGAAAAGAGGAAAAGTCCCTAAGTTGTTGGGTAGTCAATGTTTTTCTGTTTGTGTATATATGGGAGTCTTGTGCTGTCTTGTTCAATAAATTATTTTGTAGTAAAAGTGCAACTTGGTTGTTGTAATGTGCTTTGTTAATGGAGGTGGGTAATCTGTAGCTTCTACATGTGAGGAGGGAACCAACAGAAGGAGAGAACATCAAACTTGTCTGGTCACAAACTTAGTGTGGTTGTTGAAGTATCTACTTGTGGTGACCATGGTTCTTTTGTGTGACTGGGTAAGTTTTTTTGAGCCTTAAACCTCAACTTTGAAAACCTGAAATTGCCCCAACCCATGGACTGTGGAAGAGGATCCCCCACTTTTGAAGTCTGTTACAATTATCAGCCTTCCATTTGGTTTTCTTAAGACCTCTTACAGCAGGACTTGTGTCAGGACAGTCCATTTCTCTCTTGGCCAAGTACCATTTTGGCAGGGTGGGGACTTGTCCAACAATTGGATGTGGATGGGTTTGAGGAATGGGCGATAACCGTCACCAAGCAGATACTGACCCCAGTATTAAACCTCAGAGATGAGGCTTGAGGAGACTTAAGGGAGTCAGGCCTGCTGTTGAAGGTAGATGGGAAAATCTTCCACCAATGAGTGGAAGCAGAGATGGTGCTAATTGGACGATTGATAGCAAAGATAAGAATGAAGATAACATCAGTCCTTGAGACTGTCAGTGAAACAATGGGAGCTAAGGATGGAAGAAAGGGTAGGAAGGGCAAACATACTGGTCAAAAAAAAAAAATTAGAATTGTCATGTTGGGCCCTGAGGACCAAAGGAGAGCAGTGAATCCAAGTTCCCGGGAGTGACATTTGGACCAGTTATTATTTAGCTGTGCTGTCTGGCTTTGTCCAGAGCAACTCTTTCTGCTAGGTCACCAAATAGGGTAGACTACAGGGGATGCTTTGGAATAGATTTTAGCAAAAAAAATTTGCAGTGGACAGCTAGATTCATTAATGGTTCTAAGTTAAAAATCCGGCTTGGTCCCTGGGAATGCCTTCAGGGAATCTGTGTTCTCCCTAGGCCCAAGCCTCAACATTTCTATCAAAGCCTTAAAATGCAAGATATCGTGCTTATTAGATGTGCTGGTAACAGGAAGCTGGGACAGCTAACACATAGGTATCTTCCCAGCTCACAAAAAAAAAAAAAAACAAAAACAAAAAACAAACCATCTCAACAAGGTAGAACATTGGGTTGAATTTAGCAAGATGTAATAAAATATTTCTCATGTTCCAAAATTGACTTCACGAAGATGGAGGAGGCATGGTTTTGGTAGTTTATCTAAAACCAAAGAAGAAGGGGGTGGCAAGTTCAATGAATTAGATTAGACTCACCAGGGTCACATTCAGAAGGCGAATTCAGGCTGGATGTAAGAAAATGTTTCTCAGTCAGTTGTCCAGAAATGGAATGGGCCATCTTGGGAAATAGCAACTGCCCTGTCCCACTTCCAGATCCTCTGCTGTCTGTTGTGAGGATTCCTTTTTGGATGTGACCTAGCTCTTGGAACTCCCTTCCAACCTAAAACTCTTTGTTTCCATGAAATTAACAGGAGGCATTAGATTTTAACTCAGACCTAAGGTTTTTTCTGGTTCTCTGAGGACCTCCATGTTCAAAGGGCTAAGCAAGTATTGGATAGTCTCCAAGACCCAGGAAATGAGAAGCATTTCTTTGGCTTTCAGTTTCTTGGCATTAGTTCCAAGCCATAGAGTATGAGCTCTCTGTCCTTTTCAATGGCTCCTCCAAAAAAGCCAGCGGGGAGGGAGAAGGCTCAACCCTGCCCCCTGGAGCCCTGACAGTTCCCAGAAGCAGCCCTTCAGGGAAGACACTCCCCAGGGAACTTGGTAAGTTAAGCTTGTGTTCCCTGGAACAGCAAATCCTTCTCTAGCCAAGACTCTCAGAGGGACCTCTGGGACTCAGAAGGCAGGTCACAGTTAGCTCAGGACTCAGCCCTGAGCATGTTGAATTATTTTATAATAGTTTTAAATTTGTATTGATTTTTAAACATTGCCTTTATTTCCCAATGAAGGTCTAGGTCATCCCCTGCCCAATGAACCACCTCTAGTAACAGAACAAAAGAGAAAATAAAATATATAGCAAAACTGTGAGATCACTTCCCTTAGCATCTGTGATGTTCCAAACCTAGCCCTCCCACCTCTGCTAGAAGGGAAGGCATTTGGATGAGCAGGAAGGCCCAAATGAGAGCAACCAGAAGGGCCATGAGACTGGAGGCTGCCACAGCACTCAGGTGGAGAAGAAATTTAGTTCCTCAATAGCTATGGGGGTGGGGGGAAGGGGCTGGAGGACAGGAGGGGCAGGAGGACATTTTCAGGGACATCTACTTCAGCGTCAGGTTAGGAATGTGATGAAGGTTAAGCGTTAAAGTGCCAAGTACAAATGGAAAAGTGAGGTAGTCCCAGCTCTCCCTACTGGGGGAGACATGTAAGGCAGGGTTCATTCCCCAACAATTAGAGCTACCCCCAAGTAGAATTGGGGTGGAGCCTTTGGATCCCCTTTCATGCCAAGATCTTAGATGGAGGCTGGAGATAACTGGCAGGGATTGGTGCTTCGGGTACCCCTTCCGTGGGAGGATCCCATGATTCTAACTGTGGGTAGTTACCACCACTGGTAGAGGACTCGACCCACACTATGTGGGAAGCCTCATTCCTCGTTTGTGTCCAAGCATCACCTCCAGGGGGACTCTGGAATCAGAGCAGGACCAGATATTCTGATTCTCTGCCACTGGCTGTGTGACCACAGACAAGACACTGCCCACCTCTGACCTGCTGTTTCCTTGTCTTGGCTCTCCTGGTCTTTGGAGTTAAGAAAACTGGCTTCCTTCACTGGGGTTAGTAAGAATGACTATCCATTCTGGAAACAGACTTTGCTGTCAGATGGCAAGGAAAGGGAGCAGGGAGAAGCACCAAAGTGTCCTTTTCCACCCTCTGACTCAGCCCTGCCCCATCTTGTGGGTCTCCCTCCAGTCCCCTCCTCCATCCAGGCACTAACCCACACTCCAATGTCAGGGTTTGCCCCATTAGCTCTTTGAGAAAGGAAACACAAGATCAGCCCCATTTTTCTGAGGCTCAAATGACTATTGTGTGACTATGATGGTTCCCCCAATAAAATGTTAGCTTCTCTTTGTCTCTACCCCACGCTATGTGCTGCTCCTGGCACATACCCGGTGCTTTTTGAACTGAGAACCAGCTGTGGGAGAAGAACTCACATTCTGTCCTTTGGTAACCAGCGAAAGGTGGGCAGGGCTAGGATTATGACATCTGACAGAAGAGAAAACTAAAAATCAGAAGGGGGAATGAGTCATCAATTCTAGACAGTGACTGAGGCATCAGTCCCAGGCCCATCATTATCCAGCTTCATGACCCCAGGTCATTTCCTTCCCCTCTGAGCCTCAGTTTCCTCATTTGTGCTGAGGCTGGTCTCCTTGGTGTTCCAAGGTTCCTCCTGGTTCTAATAGCTCAGGTACAGGGACTTCCTGACACACAGACAACCATCCCAAGTTGCAAGCCCCCAACCACCCTTTGGATTCTGTTACTGTCACTTGAGGGCATGTCCAGGGTTGGAAGGTGAGCCCCAGACTGAGAGGTAGGCTCTCTCAATTCCAAACAGGGAGGGAGTTTTCACTTTTATTTATAAAAGGATCTGCATCCAACCTCAGGCCCCAGGACCACACCATCTTGGGGCTGTCTGGTGGCTGAGCCCATCCCATGGTCAGGAGGGGGGTCTGCTTTCCAGGTGTGGGATGATGATGAAGGGGGGCTCCCAAAGCTGCAGGGGGTCGAGGATGGGAGCCACACCTCCTCCTGTCTGAACGTCTGCCAGGCTCTAAGTCACTGGGGCCCAGCCCCTCAGTCCAGACCCAGGTGCGTCCTCTCCATCACTTGGGTCCAGGACCCCCAAAATACTCCTCCTGGAACCTGCGGAAGTCCTCCTCTGTGAACACCGTGCCCTGCGGCTTCTTCTCTGGTTTGGGGGCCGGCCGGTCCCTGGCTTTCCTGCCCTGGTTCTGTAGGAGGACCTGTGGGCGGCAGCGGTCAAGTGGAGGGCCTGTCTGCTACACACGGGGGCCCGGCCCGCCCCCCCCCACCCTGAAGATGGGCCCGGGCCTGACCTTGGACGTGACCTTGGGGTCGGCGCTGACCCGCTTCTGCCCAAGCAACCTCAGGTTGTCCTGCAGGTGGTCCCGGTTCTGCCGCCTCTGGAACTCCTCTGGGGTGGGCAAAGGGAGAAACTGAGGCGGGGTGGGGGGTGGGGCAGGTGTAGGACCCTCCCCCCTCAAGAAGGCACCTTCTCCAGCAGGGGCTTACCCTGTAGAACTGGGGTGGGGGGCAGGGGTGACCTCAGGCTCCCCGTGGGGCAGGGGTGGGCGGGGCCTTATGGGGGGAGGGGGGGTTCACAGGGCAAGGGGCTCTGGGAAGCGGAAGGGAGGTGGGAGGGCGTTCCCGGTGGGGGAACAGCTGGTGCAAATGCTCGGAGAAGGGAGTCCCTGTGACGCGATTGTGGAGAGGATGCCCCCCATCCCCCTCCTCACCCAGAGCACACTTGGTGACCTTCCCCTTGACCGTGGCTTGGCTCTTCCTGGATGGCCGCTTCTTGGGGGTCCGCTTCTGGGGGTCTCGGCCCGGTCCGGGGGCTGCGGGGAGAAGACACCGTCAGGCCCGGGCCTGGGGGTCTCGTCTCTCCGGGCCCATTCCCCTGACAGAGCAGGTCATGACCTCCCGACGCCCTCCACCCACCCCCCCAACCCGGCCCAGCCCTCACCCGCCGGCTCCCCCAGGAGCTCCAGGCCCTTGCGCAGGAGCGACGCCGACATGTCGCCTCTACCGGCGTGGCCCGCCCATGCACTTCCGGCCGGGGTGCTTTCTTAAAGCGTCCGGCCGGAAACGGGAGCCCCGAATAGAAAAGTTCCGGGGAAGCTTTAGGACGCATGCGCAGTGGGCTCCCCCTCCCCCCCGCCCCGGAGTCAATGAGGAACTCCAACCGGAAGGAGGAGAGGGAGCCCAGGACTTCACGTTACTGAGAGAAGCCACAAGCTCTTAGACCTAGAGGCCACCTGGGCCCTTTTTTTCGATGGGGAAACTGAGGCCCACAGAGGGGGAGTTACATGCTTAAGGTCAAACGGACAATAAGTGGCAGTGGTTGGGTTCCCTTTGCAGGAGTGCCGTGGGGCGGGGCTGGCGCTGCGCCCATCCCCCACGGCAGCGCCTCGACGCACTCCTCAGAGCGGCAGGCTCCGGGCCACGAGGGGGCGCTGCAGGGCAGGTGTTCACTTGCGGGTTAGCGCAGCCTCTACCTGGTGCTGGGGACCGGAGGGAGAGCAAGGCAGGAGGAGCCCCTTAGCCTCAGAGGACCGCAGAGCGTGCGTGCGTGCGTGCGTGTGTGTGCCAAGAGAGGGCTCTCAGAACAGGGGATGTCAGGGCTGGGAGGGGCCTGAGGACAGGGGAGGGCGGGGCTGGGAGGGGCCTGAGAACAGGAACTTACTGGGACTAAGCGAACTTAGGAACTCTCATCTGTTTCTCCTCCCAGTCTGTTCCCTCTGGGTCCAAGTAGCCAATGGTCTGGGATGTTGGGGGCTTTATTCTAGACTAAGGTGGAGCAGAGTAAGGGGCTCAAGGAGGCCAGAATCTAAGATGGCCATGATGATAATAATCAGCATTGAAATCACACTTCAAGACTTGCAAAGCACCTTCCGATCGTTCTCTCATTTGATCCTCCTAACAATCCTGTGGAGTAGGGGCTAGTATCCCCATTTTATGGGTGAGGAAACTGAGGCAGGTAGAGGTTAAGTGACTTGGTCATTTTCTCACAGTGATTGGGGTAAGATTCAAGCCCAGGCTTTGCAGATCCTGATCCCCTCGGCCCCCATCCACTCTAGCACAGTGGGACTTTACAGAGACCGGACTCTATAGAACATCCCGTATCCCAACATCTGCCATCTATTCCTACTCAGCAGAAGAGCAGCCCCAGTCTCCTGGCCTCCCCTTCTGCCTTTCTTGGTCCTGTTCCCTGCCAGGGTCTCCCTGGGAGATAACCCTCCATCTGCTGGGTCTGTGTCTCTGCTTTACCTGGTCTTCAGTCTGCCCTCTTTTCTTTATCCCTGCCAGCTGAAGTCCTTGACATGTGTTTTTCATTTTTCAATAATTTTTTATTTTTGATTCTAATAGTGTTTTCAGAAAGGCCAAGAGAGAAAAATCCTTTTCTCATCTCCCTCTTCCTTGTTCTCCCTCTCTCTCTCTCTCTCTCTCTCTCTCTCTCTCTCTCTCTCTCTCTCTCTCCCTATCTCCCCCCCCCCTCATAAACAGAAATGGATTACAAAATATTTTCCATTTTGCCTCCAGCCCCCCTTAAACCATCCCACCTTTCCCCATAGCCAGGGAAATTATCAGCCAAGAGCTTTTTTTCATTATAAGTAAACCAGGAGGGGAGAGGCACTCTTTTGAGAGACACAGATTTGGCGCTGGAGATGGTGGGGCGCAATGCCAGGCCAAGGACGCCTGGGCTACCTATTGACACCTCTGAACTGAGGGAGTCCTGAACCCTGGAGCTATGGGCAGAGATCTCAGCCCTTAGTGGATCCTTCAAGGAAGTGGCCTGATATGATGCAGAGGGCCCTGGCTCTGAAACCAGAGAACGTGGGTCCAAACCCCCTCTAACCTTATTTCCTGTGTCAAACCTCTGAACTTCCTTGGACCTCAGTGTCCTCATCAATAAAATGAGGGGGTTGAACTGGCTGGCCTGTGGGGCCCTTTCTAGTTCTTGCTAGGTCTTGAAGACCCTCAGAATTGTCCAGGAGAATCCCAGAATGAAAGGGATCTTAGAAAACACAATAGTGGGACACAGAGGAAAGGACAGGGGTCTGGAGTCAGAGAACCCTTGTCTGATTCCCAGCTTGGTTCCTTACCATAGGTGTGTATTCTCAAGTAAGCTCCAGCTCCTGTTAGCTTACCCCATTGGCCTGGCTGGGGGCTTTGCTTGTGTCCCAGACCCTTCTGGCCAACAGCCTGATGAAGCCTTCGGAAACATTCATCATGAAGGAAATGCTAAGTGTCACTTACAGGTTAGTGGAAATGAAGATGATGGGTTTTTTTTTTTTTTTCTGATCCAAGACCATGGACCACTTGCAGTTTACCCATGGAGCTTTCAGGGGGGTCTGTGGACCCCAGGTTAAGAACCCCTGGGCTAAATGACTTCCAAGCCTCAAGAACTAGAAGGATTTTTAGTACAGAAAAGGGAGGTTTTTAGCAGCTCTCAAAGACCCCCCTTCCCAAGCCTAGAGGAATTTCTGTCAGTGGGCAAAGGGGGAGTTCCCATGCAACCACAGGCAACTTGTGGGCCTATCTATGGACAGTCACTGTCTACCAAGGCTTAGTGATCTCTGGGAGCTCATATTTCCCATCATGGGCTAAGATTTCAAATTTGTTTTATTTATCACCCACCTCAGCTCTGTGGGATATGGCTGGGTTTGGGAGGTATGAGAAAGGGTAAGGGCTCTGTGGAGATATGGGCTGGGGTATGGGTCTATGAGGGAGGAGGGAGAGTCTGTGGGGGCCTTGTGTGTATGTGTGGGGGTAGAGGTTCTGTCAGGTCTTGGGGAGCAGGGTGAGGTGTGCGGGTGGCCTCAGATGCTGCTGCCGGCTCTGGGGAGGCGCTCACCAGGGTAGGAGGAGCATCAGAAGCCAAGTTGAGGGGTGATGGGGCCTGGGTCCCCTTATCGAAAGCAGCTCGGTTTTATCTCTGTTCTAATTGTGTCCCCATTAAAATGCAAAATTTCTGCTTAGACTCTGGAATTGCCAGCCTGTCTGCATCGTCATAGCAACGGGAATGGGGGTGGGGCTGGGAGACCTGCCTCTCCTTGGACTCCCTGGCAGAGCCCTTCAGGTTCGACGTCACGTCCCCACTCTTCCCCTTTCCCCCCAGAGCTGGGGCTGTGGCCAGTGCAGTGGCCACTGTTTCCCCATCTCCCTCCCCACTCCTCCCCAGGTCACACAGCCCCACAGTGACTCAGGGCTGGCCAGAGAAGCAGGACTCCATAGATAGAGGGACATGGAGAAAGCAGGAATAAAGGCCTGAGTGAAAGCCAGGAGGTTTGGGTTCTTAGCCGAGCTTTCCCACTGGCTCATTGTGTGGCCTTGGGCAAGGTGCCTCTCCTCTCGTGGCCTTAGTTTCTCCATCTGTGAAGGCAGGATGTTGTGCTCCACTCTCTCTAAGGCCCTTTCTAGGCCTAGATGTATGTATGGCCCCATCAGTGTCCTGCTTGGAGGCAGAGGGATCGCTCTCTGCCTTGGGGGAAGGAGAGCCATGCCTTGGAAATCAACGGCCATAGAGGGGGAGGACGTGGAGCCACTCTCATTGGAATAAGCAGTGTCTGACACATAGTCGGTGATTAATAAATTACATGTTGGTTGGCTGAGAACATTTAAGCTCATGCATCCTGTTAAACTGTGGGCTCCCTGGGGTGGGAATGCATGCTTGTTCATTTCCTATCTTAGCACCAAGGACAGGGCCTAGCATAGAACCCCAGGCCTCAGATGTAGGAATTAAGAGGAAGGAGGAAAGAGAGTGAGGCAGAGGTAGAGTAGAAAGGGTGATGGCCTGGAGAACCTGGGGTGGGTGGAGAGAGGGACCTGAAGCCAGAAAGACCCGAATTCAAATTTGGCCTCAGACACTTGCTAGCTGTGTGACTCTGGGTAAGTCATTTAACAGCTGCCTACCTCAATTTCCTCATCTGTAAAATGGGGGTGATAATAATACCTCCCTCCCAGGGTTATTGTGATGATCAGATGAGATGATATTTATAAAGCTCTCAGCACACACACAGCCCGCACAAATTCTAGCTGTCATTGTTGTTATGATGGTGATTTTAATTAGGCAGTGTGACCTTGGGCAATCATTAAACTGCTCAGTGGCCCAGGTTGCATCCTAAATCAGTAAGGCCCAGGGGAGCTGCTGATCTGTGTAGGGGGAGAATTCCCTCCACCAGTGAAATCATAGGCCTACCTTAAAATAAATACGTAGTGGAAGGTTCCCTATCATTACTTCTGCCTTTAGGAGTCACTAAATACATGAGTGGAAGGACACATGAATGTGGTGGAACTCTTCCCATGGTACCCCAATGCCCTCGGGACAAAGAGTTGGACTTTATTCAGGCAGAAACTGGTTGGAGGAGATGAGTCTTAAGTCTCTCCCACTCCTCTTATTTCCCTAAAAGAGTGGACTTGTAGCCTCCAGGATCTCTGTCTCCTTCCCATGGGGTACTGTCCTGGGGTCCCTCCACCTGTGAAAACTTCTCTTGAAATCTGAAGCACCCCCCCCCTCCTCCCCCCCGGCCTTTTCCATTTGTCCTGGACCTCCTAGTGATGGCTCTCGTTCAACAATTCTTCATCCTGTGGTCAGTGAACCTTGCTGGTCATTGAAGGGCAGACAGGAGGTCAAAGCCCTAGAGTTCTGTGCAAAGCTCTTGTCCTTTGGTGGGAGCTGCTGCAACTTGGACTTCCCAGGCACAGCCTCCAGGACACAGTCACATAGCTAATGGGTTGCCCTGGGGTCCAGAGGGCAGAACTAGCTGGGTGTTACGGGGAGGCAGGTTTCACTTAAGTTTTATATTTGTGTATGTGTATGTGTATGTGTATGTGTATGTGTATGTGTATATGTATGTGTATGTATAGAGAGGTGCACATATATCTTGTTTTTGTGTGACCCAGATATAGCACATCTTATAGCATAATCTATACTATCACATCATGTAATAATTATTGTATTATATAATATATTACACATGTTTGATCATCTGGTAGTGTACTAGACCCAGAGTTAGGAAGACCAGAGTTGAAATTAGCCTCACATATTTGTTGGATGTGTGACCCTGGGCAAGTCACTTAATCTCTCCCTGTTTCAGTTTCCTCAACTGTAAAATGGGGATCATAATTGCACCTATCTTGGAGGACTGCTGTTAGGGTGAAATCAGATCATATTTGTAAAAAACACTTAGTGTCCAGCATGCAGGAGGGAAGAGAAAGCATTTTTATAGCAGCAAATGGTTATTCCCTTTCCCGCCTTATCATTCCTCCCCATCGCCCTCTGAGAGAGCCAAAAGTTATAACAAAAAGTTAAAAATAGCAGAAAGAGAAAAAGAGAAAAGCCCTTCAGCAAAGCCAATCAATGCAGCACACACACACAAGCTTGATAGGACTTGGGGGCTCCTTACCTGGAGGCCCTACCTCTGTTAAGGAGGTGGGGAGAAGTATCTTTTCATGTTTCTCCCTTAGAGCCATGCTTGCCCCATGTAATTCTACAACATTTATGTTCTATTGTTTGGTCCCACAGTACTATTCCTAGACTTGCTGTGATATCAGGGAGAAAGACCTAATAATTAGAGGTTTGACAGAAAGAACTGCTTCCCAAGGCAGTAAGTTCTTCATCCCTGGGGGTATTAAGGCATTAGCTCACTACTCATTTGGAGAGCTAAAGTGGGGGTCATGGCCAAGGGTCAGAGGCTCTTACCCTTTGTTGTGTCCTGGGGCTCCTTCAGCAGTCAGGGTTAGCCTGTGGTCCCTTTCTGAGAACCGTGTTTCTAAATGCAGAAAATAAAATATGTAGGATTACAAAGGAAACAATACACTTATTAAATACTAAAATATTTTTAAAATGCAAGTTTATAGATCCCAGGTTAAGAAAACCCTAGACTAGCTGACCCATCCACTTTGCAGACTCTGGGATTCTGTCCTGTAAAATATTAACAATGAGCTGGCAGTCCCCCTTGCAGACTGAGCCAGCTTCTTAAAGGAAATTATAGTCAGGCGGTGTTCTCTCTGTGCATATGGAGCTGCTTCTGTCTGGTGAGACATTAACAGATAAAGGCACTGAGAAGTGAATTCTGGGTCTTTGTAAGGCTGTGTTTTATAGAGAGGAGAGGTCACCTTTAGAAGGGGAAGGGATTGAGGATTCCCTGCAATAATAATGGATGGAAGCCCCTCACACTACTGTTTTCCTGACAGCAGATCCAGCATACTTCCCATTACATTAAACTACACAGGAGCACAGAGAGGTACCAAAATTCTCCTTGATTGGCCCACTTTTTCCTCCTGGAGGTTCCCTCTTCTTCCTCCATCTTCTCTCCCCTTATCCACAATCCCTTCTCCCTTCTCTCTGTAGTCCAGACTTCTGTTATGTCCATAATCTCAGTTGATTCATCATATCAATCCTCTGAGGAAGACAGGGACTGGAATTATTAACCCTATTTTCTGGGAGAGAAAATGGAGGTGGGAGGAGCAGCAATTTGCCCAAGGTCACATAACTAAGAAATGGTCAAAGTTGAATTTGAGCCCAAGTTTGTTGAGTCTTCCTTCCTTCCTCTCTCCCTTCTTCCTTCCCTCCCTTCTTCCTTCCTTCCTTCCTCCCTCCCTCCCTCTCTTTCTCCTTCCCTCCCTCCCTCTTCCTTCCTTCTTTCCTCCCTTCCTGCCTCCTTTCTTCCCTCCCTCCCTTCCTTCCTTCCTTCCTTCCTTCCTTCCTTCCTTCCTTCCTTCCTTCCTCCCTTTGTTCCTCCCTCCTTCCCTCCTTCCTTCCCTCCCTTCCTCCCTCCCTCCTTCCCTCCCTTCCTCCCTCCTCCCTCCCTCCCTTTCTCCCTTCCTCCTCTGAGAGCCTCTGTGGCCTTTTCAGCCCTAAATTTGTGATCCCAGTAATCATGGCTGTAAAGCTGGCAGAGGTTCAGAGGCTACCTAACCCAACTCCTCTTAATTTTTTGATAAAGAACCGGACCCCCAGGGTTATTGGTTAAATGACTGGCCCCCGGGATCTGACCCCAGGTCCTCTGACTCCAGTCCTGGTGATTTCCCTTCTACATCACTTCTATCTTAGCCCAACTCCTTTTTACAAATGAGGAAACTAAGGCCCCAGGAAGGGGGCTGTGGGAACTCTCTCCACTGAGGCAGACATCATTTGGTAGGTGCATCTGAGAGGTTAGAGCCTGCAGTTCCGAGATATGAAACAACTTGCCCGGGGTCCCACAGCAAGCAAGTTTTAGAGGCGGGATCTGAGCTGGGGCCGCTGCTCTTGCCTTTATCACTCTCTGTTCTTCGATGTCCATTGCACAGATGGGGAAAGAGGCAGGATGCAAGCAGGGTCCTGAGTTCTGGCTGCCTCTGCCTCTCTGCCCCCATGCCTCCTGAATGAACGAGTGGCTTGGATCTAACAGGAGGAGATGGCTGTGGGGGTCAGCTTGTGGTGGATTAGACTCTGAGGCCTGGAGCCGCTCTGGGGAGAGGGTGGAAGGAGGGAAGGACATGAGGTCTGCCACGCTTCCAATGCTCACCGAGCACAGTCAAGCCCGAGCTGGGCTGCTGCTGCCTGAACTAGCTGGGATGGGTAGCAGAGGGTGGCGGCTTGTTTAAACCCTGCCATCCAGAGCTGGGCAGAAGGCCGAGGTGCTTGGCTGGGGGCCGGGCTCCAGGATAGCGCCTTACATGCTGGCTGAGCAGGTGCCTGGTGCCCTCCTCCCCTTCCCTGCCCCTTGCAGAGCGGCCTAAAATGCGGCATGCTGCTGTCCAGAGCCCAGCTTGCAGCCCGAGGGGAAGGGCTGTAGCAAAGGCAGAAGCCGGGGCAGCCGCTGCCTGCCTGGGATGCTTTCAGAGGCGATGGCAGAGACCTCCTCGCCTGCTCCTATGCCCAGGGGGAAAAGTGGAAAAGGGTCATAGGAGCAGTGTTCAAATCCCGCTTTTAGTGCTTACTATCCACGTGACCTCGGTGCTGTTCCAGGCCTTAGTTTCCTCATTTATAAAATGCCGGGGGCGGGGGGAGGTTTGCCCTAATCTCAGCTCTAGAATCCCATCTTCTCTCTCATCTCTTGTCCAGCCTTGTGTCTGGGGGGTGGGAGGAGAGTGTTGGGAGCCGGTGCCCGCCCTTCCTGTCCAGGGGCTCACTGAGAGCAGAACCTTCACTGAGGGTGTGGCGTCATCATTTATCTGTTCATTTCTGAGTCAGGAAGTAGAGTGCCAGTTCTGGCTACCAGTCCTAACGTCCAGCATTTAATGACACCGCACTGTCCCCACTGTCCTGGGGGGCAGGCACCTCCAGTACCATCACCTTGATTTTACAGACAAGGTAGCCCAGCGACTTGCTCACGGTTTCCTCTCTACTGCCCAAAGTAGGATTCCAAGCCAGGCTTCTCCTTGACTTTCGCCTCCTCCATGAAACCTTCCTGATTGTCCCCAGACATCACTATTCCTGCCCTCCCCTGTCTGCCAGCTTGGCACAGTGCAAAGAACACTGCAGGCAAGGGATCTGGGTTTGAATCCTGCCTTTGGGATTTTTACCTTTTCTATCTCTGTGTCCTAACTCAAGACATTAACCTCCCTGGGCCTCCCTGATTCCTTCTCTTCCCTTAAAAGCAGCTATATTTCATTTTTATGCTTCTATCTCCAGTGTCTGGCATATAGTAGGGGCATAATAAGAACTTTTTGGCTGAGTGAATGACTGATTGTGTTTTGAGCTTCAGGGACAATTTATAAAAATTCGAGGAGATGGGGGACAGAGTACCAGGCTCCGACAAAAGCTAGTGGTTCATTTTGGATGAAACATGGAGTATGAAAGAGAATGGCATCCAGTAAGACTGGAAGGGTAGGTTAGGGACTGAACATGGACAGACTGAGCAGTGGGTGTGTCATTGAAGAGGCATCAGGGAGCCCAGGCTTTGGAGTAGGGTGTAATATGGTCAGACCTGCTCGTCTGGAATGGACATTCTGGAAGAAAATCTTAGCAGCTCTGTGGAAGATGGATTGGGGGGGGTGGGGAGAGAGAGAGAGAGAGAGAGAGAGAGAGAGAGAGAGAGAGAGAGAGAGAGAGAGAAAGAGAAGAAGAAGAAGGAGGAGGAGGAGGAGGAGGAGAGAAGGAGGAGAGGGAAAGAGAGACAGAGAAGAAGAGAGAGAGAAGAGGAAGAGAGGGAGAGACAGAGACAGAGAAAGAGAATGGAAGAAGAGTGGGGGAGGAGGCGAGGAGTCCTGTTGTGTGTGAAATGCTGATGGGCCAGCCAGGTGGAGCTGTCCACCAGGCAGTTGGAAGTCCGAACTGGACTGGAGTTTCAGAGAGAGAGAGAGATGAGGGTGACGTAGGCAAAGTGGGGAGGTGGTAACAATGAAGGGTGATAATTGAACTGCTGAGTGCTAATGGGGCTGCCAAGAGAGAGAGAAAGGTCTCAGAAGTCTTAGAGGATGCCTGCTAGGGCTAGGGGGTGAGATGATCATGGTCTAGGGGAGGGGGCAGTGGAGGAATAGGGAGCCTGGAGGGGGAGAGTCCAGAAGAGGCAGCACTGGGCAGCGTCCAAAGCTGCCAAGGCGTCAAGGAAGACAGGGCTAGGGAAAGGGCCACCATTAGATTGGGCGGTAAGGGAATGGTGGGCACCTTTGGACAGAGCACTTTCAATTGAGTGGTGAGGTCAGAAGGCAGGCGTCAAAGGAAGGAGAAGTGAGTAGGCACTGCAGAAGCCAAGACAGCAGCAGGCAGTATGTTCTAGGAACATGGCAGAGTATGCTTGAAGGGGTGCCGGGGCACACGAGGTCATGCAGTTGTTCTTATCGTTTTAAAGATGGAGAGAAGGGGGTTCATTTATAGATGTTAGGGAAGGGGCAGGTAGAAAGGGAGGGTGTCTGAGAAAGGAGGGGATGGGATAGAGGGGATGGGAGAAACTAAGAATGATGGGAGTTAGAAAACTCGGGATGACAATCTTAATGTCCAGGCAGGAGGACTTGGATCACTCAGGGATTAGGACAAAGATTCATACCTGTTTAATTTCGTTATAGGCACCCGAAAGTCCCTCCAAGAGCTACAGCCTCCCGGGGAGCAGACAGGACAGATCCATGAGTTGATATAATTTAATGAGGCAAAGGAGAGGTCTGGGCAGGACATCTAGACCTCTGAGGAAGGAGAGGACAGTGTCAGTTTGGCAACCGGGGCAAGAGGCTGAGGAGGACACACCAGCGTCCTGAATCAACTCATCACCAACCATTTATTAAGCACCTACCATGTGCCAGACAGTGGCGATACAAAGACAAAAATGAAACAGTCCCTGCTCTCAAGGAGCTTACATTCTATTGGGGAAACAGCCTGTATGTATATAAGTGAATATTGTGGGACAGGGATAAGCATCAAATCTGTGGTTTTATTGGTGTAGGGCACTCATAGGAGAGGAGGTGCCCTCTATTGATGCAGGCTGGCACCTTCTCTGCAATTTATTGTTCTTCAAGGGTTACCTCAAGCACTGAGATGTGAAATGACTTTCCCAGGGTCACACAGCCAGGATGTATTTGAGGCAGGATTTGAACTGGGGTCTTCCTATATAGCACTCTCTCTCTCTCTATCCATTAGACCTCACTGCCTCAAATACTGTTGTTACTCATGTACAACATGGATTCTTATCTCTGTTTCTCAGGACCTTTACCTTCCTCTGGGGTGTGTGCCAGTTCTTTGGCAAAACTTTCCTGGATTTCTTTTTGAATGACCTTCCAGGTCCAGCTTGGTACAGTATAGTGAGAAGAGCAGTGGTCCAGAATGAAAGGAGATGGGGATAAATCTTGAGCTGATGCTCACTGCTTATGTGACCTTCTCTTCCCTGGGCCTCAGTTTCCTCTTCTGTAAAAGAGGGGGTTGGGCCAGATGGCCTTGGAGGAGCCTACTACTAGGTAAGATCCATTCAATAGAATGTAAATTTCTTGAGGACAGAGAATATTTCATTTTGGTCTTTGTATTTCCAGCACAGTGCTTGACAGAGGGAGTCACGTATACAAATTAATGGCAGGAATTTGGAGCAAAGGATGGTGGTAATTGAGATGGAATTGGCTCCCCTTGTTCCTTTGTCTTTTACCTTCTCATTCATATACATCAGGGATCAATGATAATCTTGGAGTGATGAAAAGGAGGGCCAAGAGCTCTGGCCCCCGTAACCCTAGTCTTCTTGAAAAGCAATTTGGTGGCTAGCCACAAAGCAGTGGCGACTAGGATTTTCTAACCCTAAATCAGATGGGGCTTGAGGCAGAGACTCTGCCCTTGGGCAGCAGAAACAAGCGGTGTAATTAGAATATAGGATCGTGATTCAGAGCTAAAAGGAAACTTATTAAAAATCAGGAAGTGTTAGACATCAGAGGATGCAACATTTCAACCATTTTTCAATCCCAGCTTCAAAGGTCAAATCCCCACTTTCAGGTAGGAGTCTGTTTGCTCCCTCTTCAGTTTCCTAGAGCTGTGGGAGAATCAACCTGCCAACTCAGCATCTTGTCACAAAGTTCTCATCCACATGCACTGTAGAACAGTCACTCATGGAAGTCATTTCTGAAGCATTTCAGCTCTTCTCTCTTCTCTGACCTTCACAATAATAAGCCAGAGAGGTGGTTAGTGAACCTTTTTAAAGGTGAGGGCACAAGCCCAGAGAGGCTGAGTCATTTTTTTCAAGCTTTCCCAGTGGCAAGGCCAGAATTTGAACTCGAATTTTCTGATTCTAAAGTCAAAGGGCTCACTCCACCAGCTGCCTTGTATTATCACCTCTTAGCAGTCCTAGCTCAGGGGTCAGAGTGTGAGTGAGGGGTAGGAGGTTGCTGGCTTGAGGCTTTAGGGAGAGATGAGAACCTTCCTCAGAAAATGGGACTGCCAGGTTTAGTGTGAAGGGCCCTCCACTGTGTGTGTGTGTGTGTGTGTGTGTGTGTGTGTGTGTGTGTGTGTGTGTGTGTGTGTGTGTGTGTGTCCTTTTGCCAGGTCAGCCTTCTCCTCTCTCCCAGCCCCCACAGATCTGGGTGTCCATCTTCCCTCCTTCCCTCCTGTCCACCTCTGGGCAATGCTGCCCTTGACTCCATTGTTTGCTCTGGGTGGAGCACCTGGGGCCCCCTCTCCAGCACTGACAGGTCCCTGGCTGGATCTGACAGATAGTCAGGACTCATTGTTTCTCCCGGACACTCAGCGGGTGCATCCCAGGTGCAGAGAGCCCAGGCCTGTCACAGCTAATTCAGCTCCCGCCAAGGCGGCCAATTGAGTTTCATTTTAGTGGCTGACTGGACTCAGCCCTTCTCTCCTCACTCTCCCTTCCCCCTTCCCTCAATCTGACTGCCTGGTCAAATTTCACCATGTTGGGGCTGGGGCCAGAGGGTCAAGTGCCAGCCTCCCCAGGGGTCCCAGATTCTGGTGGTGGTAGAGGCCAGAAGAATCACTCTTGTAGGTGCTAGAGCATAGAGGGCATTATAGCTGGACCTTGGAGAGGCAGGGTTCAGTGGCCTAGAAACCATCCTGGAGGTGGGGTTGGAGAAGCTGGGGCCGAGCCCTAGCCTTTGTCCTGAATAACTGTGTGACCTTGGGCAGGTATTTGACTTCTCTGGGCCTCAGTTTCCTCATCTGTGAAATGAGGAGGTGGGCCTGACTGCTGAGGACTTCTCCACCTTATTCTAGGGCTGTGGGTGGGGCCCAGGTTCTCTGCATCTGGACTTAGGTTCTTTCTGTGGCCACATTTTGCCCCTAGACTGTGCTCGCTGTTGGAAGCCCCAGCTTTGAGTCCTTACTGGCCAGAATTGAGCAATTCACTTCTTTCTTCAGCCTCTGAAGGTCTGTCACATAGGGAGGTTTTAATCACTGCCCAGCCAAGCTCATTTTGCTGTAGGGGAGGATCCCAAGGGATCACAGGATTTAGAGCTGAGGGAGCCACCATTTTATAGGAGATTAAGCTGAGGTCTGAAGTCTGCTGAGAAAAGGTGACTTCTCTGATTGTGGCTGGAAGCAGATCATTTGTTCAGGTGGGAGCAGAGGGGAGAGGAACAAGGAAGACAGAAGCGGGCTGGGGAGGTGAGTGGGAAGGGTAGCCTCAGGATCAGTCTCAGATGGGAAGAAGCAATGGTTTTCCTTGGGGAGGGGGGGGGCGGTTACTGTTGCTTTCTTTACCTGAGGTCGTGTGGTCATGTGTGGATGGGGTGAGAATGGTTCAAGGGACCTGGCTTCTCCTCAGGGCTTGGAGAGCTCAGACCCTTTTCTCGTCAGGGTCATTGGGCCTGTGTTGGAACCCTGGCCCTGTAACTGACTTCCTGTGTGGCTTTGGGCATGCCACCGCCTTTTCTGGGCCACTGGTGCTGAGCAAACACCAGTAATCACAGTCATTTGTGAGGCATCCCCAGCCTTAGAGGCAGGCCATGTGACCTTGGAGGTCGTGTCCAACCTCTTCACTTTAGAAATAAGGAAACTGAGGCCCTGCCTGGAGTCAGCCTTCTTCCTCCTCTCTCAAGGCATCCGGGTGGTGCTGGAGTCAGGAAGGCCCAAGTTCAGATATGGCTTACGTATCACACTTGCTAGCTGGGTGACCCTGGGCAAGCCTGCCTCAGTTTCCTTATCTGTAAATGAGGCTAATAATAGTACCTACCTCCCAGGGTTATTGTGAGAATCAAAGAGAAAATATTTGTCAAGACACTTAATAAAATGAAAGAATATTTGTAAACCACTGGCTTAATGATTGCATGCTTGCTTCTTTCTCTTCCTGAGAGGACAGGGTCCTGGGAGTCCCTCCCTCTTGGGGGGCCTCTGGCTCAGTGGGGCTGATCTGAGAGAGGGCTGATCGATGGCACTAATTATCATTAACACAGAGGGTGGCCAAGCCTGGTGACTACAGCCCAAGAGGGGGTTTGGGGAGGCCGGAGGGTGGTAATTACCCCAGGCTATTCAGTCTGATTCGGATCCAGCTAATTAGGGCTGGACCCTTGACTGTCATACACTACCTGCTACCGTCTGCTCACCCTCAGAGGCTTTTGAGGCAGGCTCATGCACTGAAAAACCCTCAGAGAGCCAGCCAGTCGTGGAGATCTGCCTCGGCCTTGCCCGGAGGGGAGGACAGGCCTGGAAGAGCCCCCTTTCCACAAGAATTCATGGGATCTTGGCTCCAATGTGACTTAAGAGGCCTCCTAGGTCAACCCCTCCATTTTACAGGTGGGGAAACTGAGGCCAAGGGAGATGAAGCGATGGCCTCAGGAACACATCAGAGTCTAAGGAGGGATTGGATTCTGGAGCTGGGGAGAACTTTCTGCTGTAATTGAATTCTCTTCAGTTATGAAGCCCTTTCTCTACACGAAGCCATACACTCCCCAGAGAATCCTAGGATTGTATCCTATTCAGGCTGGAAAGGACCCTGGGGGTGACCTAGTACAGTTCCTTCCTTTTACAGAGGGGTAAACTGCGGCTCAGCAAGGCAGTGTGGCAGAGTGAATAGAGTTCTGGATTTAGAGTCAGGAAGACCTGAGATGGAATCCAGCCTGGGTGACCTCAGGGATGGCCTCAGTTTCCTTATTTGTAAAATGGAGAGGTTGGTTATGAGCTCTAAGGTCCCTCTAGGTTTCCCCAATCCCATGACTTGCCCAAGGTCATCCTGTCAGCTACCCGGTCCCGAGACTCAGCAGGGCCCCAGTCACTTGGCCCCTATCCCAGAAGAGGGGGAACCCAGAATCATTTCCTGGTATCTACCGTCTCCCTGCATCAAACTGTCCCTTGTAACCAAGACAAATCTGAACAAAATCCGGAGGTCAAAGTGACTCCCTCTGATAGTACATGACACATTCCACATATGTAGGTTTCTACTTCTGCTACGAGGAGGGAGGTCTGTTTTCTCTGGACCAAGATGTGGACAACAGCCAAGGCAAAGGTGTGGAGGTGGGAAATGGGGTGATCTACATTAAGCATGTAATGTGTGCTTGTTGAGTGAATGTATTGGAAGGAGGGCTTTCAGCAGAGCTCACTTCCTCTTTTCTTCAGCACTCACGTGCATTCAACTTATCTCTGGGAAAAGAATATGGAGACTCTACCGGTTTTCTAAGCTTATTAGCTCCACCTGAAAACTGGAGCCTCTCTCATATGGGCTCCTGTTGATCAGAGAATTTCTGTTGATCAAAAAAGCATGTATTAGGCACTTATTGTATGTTAGGCCAGGCACTGGGAGTACAGAGACAAAAATAACAGCCTCTGTCCTCAAGAAACTTCCACATAGTTAGGAAGGGAGGGGTGGCAGGCAGGGAGGTGGTAGCTGGGGGATCAGGCAAAGCTTCATATGAAAGGAGGAGCAGAGTTTTGAAGGATTCTGGAGATTCCAGGAGACCAGACATGGAGAAATGAAGTGTCCTGCATGAGGAACAGCAGCCAGGTCAGGCTGGATTGTCCAGTGAATAGAAGGGGCCTGGGATGTCAGTGGGACAAGGTACCTTGTTGAGCATTTAGCAAATGTCTCTTGTTTTACATATGGGGACACCCAGGCCCAGAGAAATCAAGTGATTTGCCAAGTTGAGTGCCCTGAACCCTGGGCCAAAGGTTATCAGCCTTTCTTGTGTGGTTCCAAGTTCTTTTTGAGAACCGTCGCACTGATGACATCGAGTTCCCATTTCCCCATCGCCCTTACCCCACTGGCCCTGGCTGTCTACTGGCCTTGCCGATTCAGGCCTGAGGTGACAGCTCAGGGTCAACTTGATGTACATTTCTTTTGTCATTAGTGACATGGGGCATCCGTCCCTTAATGTGGATCGGTTACATTTCTTCTTTTGGGCATCGTTGGTTCCTTGTCTGTTGATCACTTGTCTCTTGGACAGTGGCTCCTACGGGCTTCTGAAATGCTTGTTCATAAAAATATCAATTTCCTGTATATCCAGAATGCCAGTCAGCCCTCAGCAGTTACTGATGGGAACATCCCCCCCCCCACCAATCAGCAGTTTTTCTTTTAAAAAAAAGTTTGTTCTGAACCTGAAAGTGTAGCATAAGTAGTCCTCCAGATGAAGGAGAACAGAATAAGAGGACTGTATATAAAGCCTCAAATTTCTATGATAAATGTCTTGCTCTTTAAAAATAACGATGCATCATTAAACATGTTAGTTTTTTTAAAAAATTAAATATTTTATTTTTCTCCAATTACATGTAAAAACAATTTTTGACATTCATTAAAATTTTTTTGAGTTTCAAATTCTCTCTTTCCCTTCCTTCCTTCTCCCCCTTCACCTCCATCATTGACAAGACAAGCAATTTAATATAGGTTATACAAAATATGTTGGTTTTAAAGCTGCCTTGCTTGTCTGTGTCTCCTTCTAAATCTTCCCTCCTCTAGGTTTTTTTAATAAAGGCTTCAATAACCCCCTTTTTGGATATCTCTATCAATCTCCTCTCCCTCTCCAAATTAAAAAACAAAAACAAGAAACAAGCCTCCCTTGTGACAAATAACCATAGTCAAACAAAACAAACTCAAATATTAATGAATGGTTTCTTTTCCTATTCTAGTTACAGTGGCTTTGATTTTTAATTTTATGTAACTGGCATTGTTTTATCTTTTATGATCATTTCTATTCCTAGTTTGGCTATGAATTCTTTATCTGGACAGAGTTGTCAGATGAAGGGATTGAGACCAGAGAGGAGAAGTGAGAGGCAGAGCCAGGTTCCAAGCCCTGGTTCTGGGCTTCCAGATCTGGCTCTTCCCACTTGAGCTAAGAGTCTTGGGGTGATCGGTGCCACCCTGCCCAGATGCTGGGCCCAAGAACTCATATGGTACCAGGTTATCGCTGCCATTTTACAGATGAGGAAACCGAGGCTCGGAAATGGGAAGAGATTTGCCCAAGGTTCCCTCTCTGGCCTGGGACTTGGGCTAATCCTTTTGAGTCCCAGACTGGCCATGGTTTTCCCCACAATACCAAGGTGCCTTGCCCAGTCTCCTCTCCCTCCTTGTGGCCTTAGGGATTCCTACGTCCACTGATCTGTATTCAGTTCCTCCTTGGTCCTGGTCCAGAGAGAGGGCCCCAAAGGCTGTGCTCCGGGCTGTGCTGTGGGAAGGGTGAGATGAAAGGGAGCCTGGATGTAGGCAGAAGCAGGGCTGGGCTGGCTGCCTTCCCCTTCCCCAGCCTTCTGGCCAGGTCAACAGAAATAGGGCCTTTGGGTCCGGCGGGGGTGGGGCAACGGGGAGGAACAGGAATTGGCAGTAGGGAGGCCCTGTCATCTCCAGGGGCTTCTTGGCAGGGGATTGGAGGACCATGGCTACCTCAGGCCTTGGGGGTGCCCACCCATGGATGGTCCTGACCAGAATTCTGCGCTTTGCAGGGTGTGCATCCTCCCCAGCTGCTCATATAGGTTTCCAGAATCCTCTGCTCCCTCCCTTGTCTGAATTATAAAGTGCCTCAGAAGGTTGTCTGGTCCAGCCCCCTGCCTTGGGGCATCAAGCTAGAATCTTAGAATGTTAGAGTTGGCTTGTGGGGCCGGAGTGGTATAGACCAAGGACCAACCTTTCAAATGGATTAATCAAAGCATAGCAACTCAAATGTCACAGATAGAGCCAGAGCCGGGAGGACCTCAGTGGCCAACTGGTCTAACCTCTTTTTACAGATGAGGAAACTGAGGCCCAAGAAGACTGATTTGTGCAGGGTTGCACGGATAATAAGCTTCAGAGACAGGATTGGACCACACTACCTTCAGACAGAAGGAATCTCAGAGGTTGCTAGGCCCAACCTATGCTGGGGTAGAAATGGGAAAAGTGGCCATCCCTTTTGTTTGAAGCCCTCTGGTGAAGAGGGACTCACCCCTTCACAATGCAACTCATTCGAGTTTTGAGTAGCTCTTATAGGAAGGAAGTATTTTTCCTCCTTAAACAAAGATGAAATCTGCCTCCCTCCTCCCCACTCTCTCCCCTCCTTGTTCTAACCCCTGGGGACATGCAGAGCAAGCCTCACCCACCTTCCTCATGATAATGGTCCTTCATCATGTCCCTCCTAAATTATCGACTCTGTCAGACTCTTTAGGGCCCTGATGCAGTCATCCTTCTGTGGAAGGGTCTGCAGTCCTTTTTCTGGGAGAAGTTCAATCTCATTCCAGGTTATCTTGGGTCTCAGTTTCATCATCAATAACTGTAATGATGGTAATAGCTAACATTTACAATGCCTTGATATGCACAGGGCACTATAGGCATTTTCATTTGATCTGTCCAATGAGGGCAGGTTGGACCAGATGGAATTGGGGGTTTCTTCCAGCTCTTATTCAAATGAAGTTCAATTCAACATTTACACAACCTACCATCTCTCAGCCTTTGCACAGATTAGCCTCTGTGCCTGCCACCTGATGTCCTTACCTATGACTCTTAGAGTCCTTAGCTAAGTTCCCTCATAGCTTCATATGGGACTTTCCTGAGCCCCCCAAATGCTAGCTACCTCACTGCTAAATTATTTTATGTTTACATAGTATATATTTTGTAGCTATGCATATATTGTTCCTTCTGCCTTTCCTGACTCTCTCCCTCCCCCAGTGGAATAAAAGCCCATTGAGGGTAGAGGTATCATTTTTGCCTTTGCCTGGCCAGCATGGTACCCAGGACTCAGCAGGAGCAGAGGACCCACAGCATGAAGGACCCTTTACTGGGTGTTGACTCCCAGGTTTAGGGCCTTTGTCTTAATAATAAGAACGTGGGGAGAGGACCGGGGTTCAGACCCCCCCAGTTCTGCCAGTAAAGCCCTCTGGGACCTTGGGTGGGCCTGTGCCCCTCAGTCCCTCCCCCTGGAAGCTCCCTCTGCCTTCGGCCTCTCCTGGTTGGCTGGCTCCTAAGGAGGATGCCCAGGCCCTCCCTGTCCCAATCCTCGGTGAGCCCTGCCCTGGACTCTGGACTTTCACCACTGCCCCTCCCCCTGTCCCCGCCCCTGCCTTGTGACTTTTCTTGGTATGTTAGAATGTGAGCTTTTTGAGGGCAGGGACCATCTTTCTTCCTGCTTATGTTTGTAATCCCAGGCACACAATAAGAGTCTAAGAAATGCTTGGTGAGCTGCTTGTGCAAGGAGAGAGCTGGACTGGGACCTCTGAGGTCCCTTCCAATTGTGTGACCTTGGTCAAGTCACATTCTGTCTGTGGGCCTCAGTTTTCTCCTCTGTAAAATGAAGAAGTTGGACGAGGGGGCTTCTTCCTTTTAGCTCAGAATCTAGACTCTTATGTGACCTTGGGCATGTCTTTTCCCTGGGCCTCAGTTTCCTCCTCAGTAAATATGTGTGATCCCGTTCAGCTCCAGATTTCAGATCCTGTATAGCATTTTAAATTTTGCAAAGTGATTTCTATTTATGATCTAATTTGATCCCTACAACCACCTGCAAAGTTGGCAGAATGGGTGGTATTATTACCCCTATTTTATATATGGGAGCCAGAGGTCTAGTTCCTTTGCTTTGCTTTGCTTCCAGTCCCCACAGACCTCATGTTGGGGTCATGGCCTGTTCTCTTGATCAGGCTGGTGACAAGGGGGAAGGGGGAGAGCCTGGATTCCTCCCCCGGGCTGTGTGGGCTGTCATAATTGATTTCGCTCCCTTCTGGGAAATGGGATATAAAGACATCTCTGCTTCCCGATCTCCTTCCCCATGAAACACTGAGGTTCACTCTGGTGATGTCTTCAACTCCACAGAGACTGGAATGAATTAAAGATGTAATTAAATTAGGAATAATTCATTATTTCCACAGAACAACGACTCCTCCTGCTTCCAGGTGGGGTGTCAGAAGGGGAGCCTGAGCCCTTCGAGAGCTTCTTAGGAGGCTCCAAAGAGAGAGTCAGGCTGGGGGTCTGCTGGCTCCCTTTCAATCCCAAAGGACTCTTCTGTTCTTTTCTCATAGATCTGACAGCTTGAGGGAAGGCACAGCACCCATGGGAGGGCCCCCTTTAAATCCTTGGGTGACTGGTGAAGTCACCCCTTCCTGCCCTCAGTACCTTCACCAGTAAAGTGGAAACACTGATTCCTTTCACATTCCCCTTGCTGGGATCCCTCCCAGCTCTGATGATCTACATTCCAAGGTTGATCCCAACTTTCTTAGGTTCTGCGCTCTAAGGTTTCTACCAGCTGTGGTCCCTCTGGGCCCTCCCTGTTCTGAAATTCTAGGACTCTGTTAACCAGACAAATGGGTCCCCCTCTCTGAGATCCAATGCCCAGGATTCCCCAGGAGTTTTCCTGGGGTACAGGGTTTCAGAAGAGAGTGGAAGGGAATTTCTTCAGACTAAAGACCCAGTAGGAGGCTGTGGTTGCTTAGCAACACAAGGGTCCCGCCCCCAATCCTGCCTGTCCTCTCAGGAAGTCAAGGCTGGGGTATGATGTAAGTGAGGGGAGGCTGGATATTCCCTGCAGCCTGTTAGGTCATCCTCCACTTCTCCAAGTGGAGCCAGGGACTCCAGCGCAGAGGAAGGAAATCAGTTTCCTTTGGAGATTTATTAAATACCCCCTAAAGACACTAGGCACCTCCCAGTATAGCCCTGTGCTTGGCATTGAAGCCAGGCCCCTCTCCCTCAAAAGCACAGGCCTAATCCAGCGCATCCAAGGAAAGGGGTTGACCCCTTTGGGAGCTCTCGCTCAGCCTTCTGGGGGAGGCAGGCTGACACGCACGAGCAGCTGCCTAATAATCCAAGAACTGGTGACTGAATGCCCAGTGTGTGGCCCAGACAGGGCCAGGGGGCTCGAGAGGAGGGACTTAATCACGGGGCTGTGGCATTGGGGGAGGAACAGTGGGAAGGCTTGGGGATGGAGGCCCGGCATCCTCGACGGCTTGTTCTCGGTCTCCTCCCAGGGCTCTTCTCCCGAACTCTTCCATTCTCTTACAGACATCCCCCATTGTGATCAACAGAGCGAGCTGTGCAACTGTCCTGAGCACCATTATGCAACACCTTCTTCATGCTCTGTGCCCAGAGAGTGCCTGCTGGCCCCTGCCTCCCTCCTCAGGGCCTCTGTGTAGGGAGGCTGGGACTGCAGAGCCTCCACTCTGGGGATCCGTGCCCTGTGGCATCCTGCCAGGACTCTGTGTGCGCGCGCGCGCGCGCGCGTGTGTGTGTGTGTGTGTGTGTGTGTGTGTGTGTGTGTGCTGGGAGTGCTGTTGGCTTAAATAGGACATGGGTTCTATCACTGCTTTCCATTAATTAAAAAAACATTGATTATTGGCTTGGTACAAAGCATTAGCCCTGTCACTGTCATCCTGTGTGACCTTGGATCCGTCATTTCTCCCGACTTCAGTCTCCTAAGCTGTAATATAACTGTAAGGCAGTCCCTGCTGGTATTCCCAGCTCCAGTGCTCTGCGCTCCATGTTCTAGCCCCTCCCGGCTTTGACATCCTCTATTCCATGTTACATGTTCCAAGATCCTTCTCCCCTCTGACCTATGAGTCTCTGGTTTAGCTCCCAGGAGAGGCACAGTGAAGACTTGTTGTGATTGGTCCTGGGGCCCTCCTGGCTCCCAGTTTCCCTCTATATCAAAGTGTGCAGAGGCACAGCTCTGTTCATAGTTGACACTCACTAAATCATTGTTGTATTTGTGAAGAACACTTGGCCAAAGGATCAGAGGATCAGCCACTTAGGGGCTACATAAGCTTTGGCCAGTTTTTCATAGTGGGGGGCAGGGCTCACTCAGTGCTCTCCAAGGTCCTATTGGGCTGTGGATGGGCCACCGAGGCTTCCCACTTGCCTGCTTCGCCTTTGGCAGAGCTGATGGCTGGCTGGCTGGGGGAGCTGGAGCCACCATTTGCTTTGTGCCATTGTGTGTGGGGCCCCCCAAAGTGTGAGGCCTGGGTAGGAGTGGGGGATTGGTGCCGGGCTTCTGTGTGCCAGGGGATGTTGAGGACAGGAGGGAGAAAAGGCACTAAGGAACTGTTGGACCAGAACAGACGAACCTTTCAGCCTGTATATTTAGCTCATCTAGGCATATAAACAGAAACCTGGAACTGCTTCAGCTGCTCCCCCCAGAAGAGTGAGTCATCCCACTCTGGAGCTAAAGTTAGGTTCAAATCACACATTTGCATTCTCTCTCTCTCTCTCTCTCCCTCTCTCTCTCTCTCTCTCTCTCTCTCTCTCTCTCTCTCTCTCTCTCTCTCTCCCCCCCCCCTCTTCTCCCTCCCTGTCTTCTATCTCTATCTCATTTCTCACTTCTTCTGTCCCCTCCCTTTCTTCTCTCTCCATCTCTAACTTTTTCTCTCTTCCCATCCCTCTCTTTTCTCCCTTTATCTCTCTCTCTCCCATCCCATCTTCTTTCCAACACTCTCTCCTTCCTTATTCAAACCTTTCCTTCAGCCAACATGAACTTCTTGCCTTTTGCAGACCTCCTACCCTCTCTCCCTCTCCCCAGTGGGTGTTTCTATACACACACACACACACACACACACACACACACACACACACACACACACCCCTCTTCCTTCTCTCCTGCCTACCCCTCCCTAAGGCCTGGGAACTGTTCAGCTCCTTCCTTGGAAGCAGAGATGTGCCATCAACCTTGGATTTGGCTACATCTGTGTATCTGCTCCCCTGTTGGGCACCAGATGTTGCAGGCTGCCCTGGCCTGGCTCTGATGGCTCCCTAAGGACCCTTAACCCCAGGCTGGGGACTGGAGTAGCAGCTTAGTAGAAGAGGCTGATTATAGGGTCAAACCTGAGGATCAAGGATCTTCAAATCCTGCTTGGGCTACAGAGACTGGTGTGATGACCCTGGAGCAGTGATATGCTCTGGCCGTTGGAAAACTAGTCAATTTAATGTAAATGATTCATTTTGTACCTACTGAGTGCTGAAACCTATCCTAGGAGTCACAGGAGGTGCAAAGATCTTTTCCTTATATTGTTTAACCTCATTTGATCTCAGACAGGCTATTGGACCCACAATGGAACATCATGGAACATCAAAGTTGGGAGGAGCCTTAGATCAGGAGATGTCAGAGCTGGGAGGGGGCCTAGAACAGGGAATGTTAGAGCTGGGAGGGGACCTAGGACAGGGAATGTCGGGACTGGGAGGGAGCTGGGAAATCTCATCCAAACGTCCCTAAGGCCCAGTGCAGTGCCTTGAACATAATAGGTCCTTACTATGTATTGCCCTAGACCTGAGGTCTAGAAAGCTTAAAAGGCTTGTTAAAAGTCACTGGAAAGGTTGTTGGAACAGCGGGGCTCAGAACCTGGGGCTCTCGGTCTCCTGGGTCTCTAGCCTGTCCTGTTTCTCCTCAGGCTATTACTCCCCAGTCTCAAGGCAGTGCTGAGGCTGGGGTTGGGGGGAGTCTCCATTCTTTCCTTGAGAAAGCTTTCAGAGTTGAGGAGACCTGCTAGAGCCAGGCTCACATAGGGTGCAGGAGGAATGAGGAGCTGATTCTGACTTCAGAACCGGCTGGCAGGAATATCCAGGCCTCGCTCCAAAGGCCCATGGACAGAAAAAAGAGACCTGGGCTTGGAATGGAAACATCTCCATGTGGGGCCTGGTTCCGTGACCTTGGACAAGTCACTTGTTCTTAATCAGTTAATTCCCCTGTACTTTAAGACTTTGGGTGTGTGTGTGTGTGTGTGTGTGTGTGTGTGTGTGTGTGTGTGTGTGTGTGTGTGTGTGTTGTCTCCCACCAATTAGCATGTGAGTTTCTTGAGAGCAGGGGCTGTCTTGAGTTTCTCTGTCTGTGCCCAGGACTTAGCACAAGCTAAGTGCTTATTTAAGTGCTTTCTCATTCATTCATTCATCTATGATTTCATCACAATGTAGATTACTACCCCTCCATACCTTTACACAGCTCTGTGACTCCAAAAAAGAAATCTTTATCTGGTGCCCAGTCTTCTGTTGCTGAAACTCCCAAAGCTGATCTGGCTCTCAGGGCTCCCTTATGGTCTCTATGCTGATGATGTCCAGAGCTACATCTCCAGGCCCAGTCTCTCCCCTGAGGTTCACTTTGGTCTCACCATTGCCTGCTGAGTGTTTCTCACTGGATGTCCCAGAGACATCTCACTCAAAAGGTTCAAAACAGAACTTACCTTTCTCTCCCAAATTCACCTCTTCCTAATGCCCCTACTTCTGCTGTCAGAGAACCATCCCTCCACACCCCTCCCCAATCCTGGTAGTATCTCTGGCTCTTCCCCCTCCCTCATTCCCCATATGCAATGAGGTGCCAAGAGATCAATTTTACCTCGCCCCCTTGTCTGTCTCTCCTCTCTCTGTCTCTGTTTCTCTCCCTCACCCCTCTTTCCTTCTCTCTCTCTCTCTGCCTCTTTGTCTCCTTCCTCTCTCCCTCTCCTTCTCTCTCTCTCTGTCTCTCCCTTCTCTTCTCTCTCCCTCTCCCCACCCACCTTTCTCTCTCTCTTCTCTTCTCTCTCTCTTCTCTTCTCTCTCTCTGTCTCTCTCCCTTCTCTCTCTGTGTCTCTGTCTCTGTCTCTCTGTCTCTGTCTCTGTCTCTGTCTCTCTCTCTCTCTCTCTTTCTTTCTCTCTCTTCCCCCCTTCCCTCCCTCTCTCCCCTCTCCCTCCTTCTACCCTGCCTTAGTTCAAGCCCTCATCATCTCTATATTATTCTAGTAGCAGAAACCCTGCTTCCAATCTCTTCTTTTTTAATACATCCTCCACAGAGGTGCTAAATTGAGATTCCTAAAGCACAGGTCTGATCAATCAACTCCCCTACTCAAAAGCCTTCAGTGACTCCCTATTGCCTCTGGGATAAGCTACAACCTCATCTTCATGGTATTTAAAGCCCCAGTGCTCATGTTACTTTGGTCACTTCTTTCCCGCCCTCTCTCTCACAGCCACACTGCCCTGGCCCTTACTTTCTGTACCCAACATTCTATCTCTATGTGCCCTGGGCCTTCACCTCCACCTCTGGAGTCCCTGGCTTCCTTACAAAGCACAGCTCACATTTTTCTGTCCTCTCCCTTCTCCTCTGCCTCCCTCTCCTAGCTGTTAGTGTCTTCTTCCAGACATAACTTTGTGTTCCTGGGTTTTGCTTCTCTGTGGATGACTTGTGGGCCCTCAACAGAATATCAAAGCCTCATTCTTTGTCTCTTTATCCCTAGAGGGTAGCATGGTGCTGGGTTTTTAGGAGGCACTGAGTATTTGTTGAATTGTGGTCCTTGGACCACCGGTACACAAAGTGTCCCTGGGCCCATCCCAGAAGCATTTGGAACTTGCTGGGGGTGGCCCAGAACTTTCCTGATACTGGTTTTACCTTTGAGAAGCCAGGGTCACACCCACATCACAATGAAGCCTCTGAAACAAACTTTAGCTGAACTTTCCCATCTATAAAATGGGAATGATTATATTTGCATAATTTACCCTACAGAAACTCAATAAGGATCAGGCAAGATAATGGATGTGAAGCACTTTGTAGACTTTAAATGACTATAGAAATATCTGCTCTTATGATCAATTATTAAAAATAATGATTGATGTGCTCAGTCTGGGATTTCAGCAATGCTCTTAAGGTTGCTGGGGACTGGCCTTTCTGTGCACAGGGTCTCATTACTACAAGGACCCACCCTGGGAGGAGACCCATTCTCTCCTCTTTGCTTCAGCTAGAAAGAGGCCTTAGCTGGCCATTCCCTGATCTGAGGGAATGAGTGTTCCAGGGATGTTAATCCCAGGATACCTTATATCATCTGGGCCACCATTCTTGACTGCCTCAGCCCATTCAGGGCTCCCAGGTTTGGTGGCCGCCATCATTGTTTGGGAGCCACAGAACTTGGGTGCTGCCCAGGTCATTTCCTGTCTTGTTGCTAAGAAAAGCTTGAGCAAGTAGGTGGTCACTGAGCTTAGTGGGCCTCTCCCAACCTGAGGTGGAATGGAAGGAGCCCCAGTATTGTCCGCCTTGCAGTATGACCTTGTCGAAAATGGAAAATGGGGGTAATGAACCTTCCAATGCTACTTCTCTTTCAGGGTCGTCACCAGGAGAGAGCTTTGAAAGCATTGAAGTACTGCGGGAGCATTAAGTTATTACTGTATCACTGTTATTATTAATGATATAATGATATGAATAATACAACAACCCACCCACATCATTTCTTATCACGTCCCAGGCCCTGGCCCTGCCCTCCTGAGCTTTCATTCTAAGGATTGGACCAGCCATGACTGAGTGCCCGCAGTGTATCACTGGCCAGGCACTGGGGACACACAGAAAAAATGAGGATTATGAAGAAAACTGCCATTTCACTAAAGCCTGGTGTTGGCCAAGCCCTTTACATGCATTTGAACTTCACAACAACCAAGGGAAGGAGGTGCTGTTATTATGCCCATTTTACAGAAGAGAAAATTGAGTATCAAAGAAGACAAGTGACTTGTCTCTGGTTTCACAGCAAGTGTCAGCGGTGGGATCTGAATTCAGTCTTCCTGACTGCCACTGGGCCTGTGCCTGTGGCCTCTAACATGCAGGGCTCCTGACCCACCTTGCTATTGGAAGTCCCTCTCACTGACGTCTCATCACTTCTGTCCTCTGCCATGCTCACCCTCAGTGTATGTCCTCTACCGTGCTGAAAGGCAGTGGCACATAATGGATGGAACCCCAGGCTTGTACTCAAGGAGTCCTGGGTCCACATCTCATATTGGCACTTGTCACTGTGACCATGGGCAAGTCATTTTCCTCAGTTTCTTAATCTGTAAAGTAGGCATTTAATAATCACTGCTCTCTACCTCACAGGGTTGAAAGGGAATAGGGATGGGATCTGGGATTTCATTGGCAAAGGGATTCCTTTTACCATGCAGGCTGGCACCTTCATAGTCTTAGAGACCTGTCTAGAGCAACCTGGCCAGGTGGAGCTGCAGGTAAAGGAGGCCTAGCTCAGAAAACCTGGAACAGTGTGAATCAGAGGCAGGAGGGAGCCTCGAGTAGTCCTGGCTCCAAGGTCGGCTCTCTGTCCACCAGTCCATGATACCCATCACACAGCGTTGTCATTAAGGTGCTGATGGATACAAAATACTTAGCAAACCTTGAAGGAGAATGATTATATTCTCTATACATTTCACAAGGCCCCTTCCAGCTCTGACATTGCCTGTTATAAGGCCCCTCCCATGTCCCTCCCAGCTCGGATATTCCCTGTTCTAAGGGCCCTCCCTACTCTGATATTCTGTGTTCTAAGGACCTCTGAGCTCCAATATTCTCTCTTCGGAGGTCCTTCCCAGTCCTGATGGCTTAAGATCCTCTGTAGAATACAAATTCTATGTTCTAGATCCTTTCTAAGTTCTACTATTCTATGTTCTTGGTCCTTTCCAGTTCTGATATTTTATGTTCTAAGCACCCCCCCCCCCCATGACAGAAACATTTTTAGGTGCTGTCCTACCCCTTCCCTCCCTCCCTCCCTCTGGAAGTTTTTAATTTTCAAAGAAAGTCAAGTTGGAAACTCAAGGGATTCATTCATCTGGACGGGAATAATTCCAGGCACTAACTGGTATCTGGTAGGGAGGGCTTGAGGTTCCTTGAAGTGACCCTGGCTAGTCAGCCTCCTCCCCTGCCCATGTCTGAGGCTGCCCCTGCAATTACTAGGACTTAGCCTGAAGCCCCCAGCTCTGGACAGGAGGCCGGTCCAGGCCAAGGGGGATGGGGAGGTGTTTTGGATGAGAAGGGGGGGAAGATAAATTGGAGCAGGGAAGGGGATGATGGATTAGACTCCCAGACTGCTGGCCAGAGTTGGGCGCTTTCTCTGCTGGCTGGCTGCTTCTCACCCCTCTCCCCAGGCTGTGTGTGACTTCAGGACAATGCAGGTAATTGACCCTTTTTGGAGGTGATAATAGAAACCATTGAAGTCTGTTTCTAGGAGGGAGCTGGGAGCTGGGGGCTCTTCCAAGCCAGAATGGAGGCTGGGCTTTTGTCAACAGAGAGGCAAGCTCAGGTGATGAAAGGGACAGAGGCTTGGGCTTTATTATTACTCTTTAGAGCCACTGGAGCAGCCAGGGCCCTGTGGAGAGGAATGGGGAAGGAGGAAGGGAGAGGGTCAGAAGGGCGGCCAGCCAGGCTCCAGCAAACAGCTCCCAATCCTTGCTTCTTCCTTTTATGGGTCAGCCTCCTCAGGCCCCCATCTTCCATGGCCTGTGCCCTTTATCTTTCCTTTCCTTCCTTACCAATCCCTTATCCCCACCCTTGTCTTCTTCTTTAGACACATGTGGGTTCAAGGGTTCAGAGGCTAAGTGTCATACTGGTAGTAAGTGTCAGAGGTTGAGTTCAGACTCCAGAGCTGGTGCTCTTTCCACCCGCCTAGGCTTCCATCCCCTTCACTCGCCTCCCACTAACAAGTTATTGCAGTGATCACAGTGGGAGGTGATGAGGGCCCATCCCTGAGTGGTGCCACTTTGAGAGCAGAGAAGGAACCATCTAAGATACAAGATGGAGACCGTAGGCCTTAAGAGCTTGGATATGGGGGCGGGGGCAAGCATGGGGAGACCAGGATGACCCCTAGGTTGGCAGCTTGAGGGCCTGGGAGGACGAGGATGCCCTCTCCAGTACTGGGGGTAGGAAGGGGGAGGGTTTGGGGGAAAGATGATGAGTTCCCTTTTGGATGTGTTGAGCTGAAGGTGTCTACTGGATATCCAGTCTGAGATCCAATCCCTTCATCCTTCCCAGAAGAACGAGGGGACCTGTCCCAAGTGCCCCATCAGGCTTTCCTTTTTACCCTTTTTATCTAACCCAATCTCAACTCTGTGTATCCCTCAGTCTTATTGGGGCCTCCTGCAGCATTCTGACATAGTTTAGTTGAAAAGCATTTTTTATTTCCACTATATTGACCAAGTTATTTGACTTATCTGGGCCTCCATTTCCTTGTCTGTAACATGAAGGGGTTGGACCTTCCCTTGTAGGATCCCACAGGGTCCATCTATCCATCCTTCAGCCTCCACTAAGTCTTGGGTCACCCAGACAAATAAAACCCAGTCTTACTCTCTGGGCTCAGTTGGGCTCTTCTTCCAAGCCAGTCCTATCCCTTTTCTCTATCTCCCTCCCCTCTTTCCTCTCCTCATTGATATTCATGCATGAATGAGTTCAATTTATTTCCCTTCTTCTCCCTGAGGGGGCTTGTTTGTAAATTGCAAGGATTTGAAATCATCTAATTCTCAGGTTTGTCTTTTGGTAGGGGATAGGCTGTCCCAGCCTCCTCCTAAGGGAAGGAGAGAGAGGGAAAGATAGGTGGGTTTGTTCTGAGAAAAGCTAGAGACAGAGGTTGGGTGTGGAGTGGGACTGAGGAGGGAGGCAGGTTGGAGCTCTTGGACTCTGAGCAAAGTGAGCCAGAGTGCAGAGCTTGAGGACTGCTGGGTCTCCAGGGAGTGTTTGGGCAGCTGATGCTTTTTGCACCAAGCCCCTCCTAGGGACTGGATATGTAGGGATCCGCATGGGGTGAGTCTGGCACACTCCTCACTGCCCTTCCCCCTTTACCCTCCCTGCTGGTCTTCATGGGCTTGGGGCAATCATTTCCCCTCCCAGGAGGAAGGTAAGCGCTGCAGCTGGACACATCTCAGAGGCCGCCGAGTCTCCTGTCACAGGCCCAGAGAGCAGAAGGCCTTGCTCATCACAGTCACCTAGAGAGTAAGTGGCAGCCAGGATTTGAACCCAGACCCCTTGCCTTGACTTCAAAGTCTGTTCTTTTCACAGTGTTCTCCTGGGTCTTGGTGCCAGAGGCATCCTTAAAGAAAGAGATGAGGTCTATAGAGTCTCTGTGTCTGATGGAATTGATCTCTTTTTGTGGAGTGATGGAAAAAATGTTGCATGATATTTCTGTTTGCCCCCACCAACCCTTTCTGGGTAGAAGGAGGCAAGGTACCTCCCATAGGAATACGAAGGGAGCCTCCCAAGCCCCATATGCCTCCTTAGGAGGCTTTCTGATCCACTGAGGCATTGGAAGAATTACCCAAGAATCTCTGAGGTGGGAAGCCCCCTGGCTTGGCTTGGAGGGGCCCTGGGAAGAAAGAGTCATTCTCCTTTGGGGCCAGGAGCCATCCAGACAAGCCCTGAATGGAATGGGATGGGTCTGGAATGGCTCTGGGGAAGTCACCTGGTCTGGGACTGGAGGAATCCTCAGTCCTGGCTCATGTTTCTGCCACACATTTCCTTGCTCAACTCTGTCAGGTGGTTAGTGTAAGAATGTTCATCCCTATTTTACAGATGAGGAAACTGAGACTTAGAGAGGCTGATGGAAGTTGTTTGTGTATAATCACACAGCTAGTTAATGTTAGAGCTGAGATTTGAAATCAGCTCATCCTGAGTCCTCAGCCAGAACTCCTTCCATCAGGCCACACTGCCCTTGATGTGTTTGTTCTTTTAAAATTGGTCAATTTTTCCTCATTGGAAGTAAATCTAATAGAAATTAGTGTTGTTTGTGGAGAAAGGAGAGAGGGAAAGAGGTGAGGACTAGGCACCAGCTTAGAGGTCATTTCAGCCTTCCTCTTCATTTTACAGATAAGTAAGTTCAGACCTAGAGAGATTAAGGGACTCACCCAGAGTCCAGCCAGGTGCTAAGAATTAGAGCAGGATTTAAGCTAAGGTTCTGGGATTTAAAGTCAGTATCAGCAGAAGGGATGAGAAAACTGGAGCTTGTGGTTGGTGGATGTCTGGAGTTGAAGCCAAGCAAAGTCAGGGGCCAGGACCAGGCAGAGAGCTTGGGGAGTGGGGCTTGAAGTGGGATTCAGGGATCAGGGTGGATGGAAATAGTCAGGCCAAAACTCCAGGATCAGAACCAAAGGTACCTTGGACAGTTCCAAGGTGGCCGTGGGGTGGAGTAGTGAGGCCCAGAGAGCTGTCTGTGGGTCACAGATTGTTGTTCGTCCTTCATTCTCCAAGAAGACCATGACATCAGGAAGGTGATGCCCAGACATGCAAGTGAATTGGACTTAAGTGAGGCAGGGCTGTGCAAAGTCACTAGCCTCACTCTCTCCTCTGGAGCCATCTGGTCCAGTGGCAAGATATAGATCAGGATGATTAGAGATGGCCCTGCATTCAATGGGAGGCTGGCCTTTTCTGTGGGGCATCAAGGCTTGAATCCCAGGAAGGTCTGGAGAGCCCTCATAAGGCCTAATGAATGTGTGAAGTTAATAAGTGATTACACAGCACTCCACAAATATCAGGCTGAATATAAATAGCAATAATGAAAAATGAAGAAGGCAGGAGTGGGGGAGTGTTACTTCTAGCTGAGACCAGGAAGAACCTGGTCAGTTCCCCCCGCCCCCAACCCCACCAGCTTGACACTGGCCATGCTGCTCCACCTTCCCTCCTGTCCCCTCTCCTGTTCCCTCCCATCCCCTTTCTTGGCTTACAGAACCTCCCCCTTCCATTCTAGATACCAGTGCTAGAAAGGTGGTTATTTATCCAGGAAAGAAAAAGGACAGGCTGCCAAAGGGGATTGGGGCAGGGTAGGGGTGAAGGGTGTTTCACCTGGCATGTGAGAGACTTAAGTTAGACCCAAGGCAGGACAGACTTTTTTTCTTTCTTTCTTTCTTTCTTTCTTTCTTTCTTTCTTTCTTTCTTTCTTTCTTTCTTTCTTTCTTCCTTCCTAAGTGTTGAGTTTAATAGAAATAACTAGAATTTACATAGAGCCTCAAGATTTACAAAGCACTTTACAAATATTATCTCATGTAATCCTCACAACACTCCTGGGAGGTAGGTGCTATTGTTATCCCCATTTTACAGATGAGGAAACAAGCTGAGAGCTTTAGTGACTCGGTGCAGGACTTTGTGAGGATGAGAGCTTTTGAATAATGAACTGGATCCAAAGGGAAGTTATGTCATCATTGGGTTATAGATGACAAGCTGGAAGGGACTCTTAGAAACTTATTCCATCCCCCTCATTTTCTAGGTGAGAAAACTAAGGCCCAGGGATGGAAGGGACTTGCCCAAAGTCACCCAGTAATTTTGTCTAGTCTTAGTGTCTTAGTATTGGTTCATGTCCTGAATCAAACATAGGTTTTAGGATCATAAGATTTTTAGGACCATAAGGGACCTCAGAGGCCATCTACTTCAGAGAAGTAAAAAACCTGACCAAGGCCCCACAGAGACAGAACTAGAATTGAGCCTTCTAAAGAACCCCTCTCATCACTGGTGTTCTTTTCAGTGAACCGTAGTGCCCGCCAGCAGGGGAAGATGGTAACAAGAAACTACTTTTCTCATTTGGGTCAGAGGTGCTTGTAGACTTAAAATTAAAAAAATGTTATTAGTACATCTTAATTATTTACAAATATGCACTCCTTCACTTCCCGCCAACTCTGTGATTCTTCTTTATAATAAAGAAAAAAATCAGTTAAGCAAAGCCAGCTGGCACATCAGCCATATCTGGTAGGGTGTGCAAAATCCATAGTCTCCCACCTGTGCAGTCAGAGGTGGGAAGTGAATTTGTTCCCCTCTACTCTGGTGACAAGCTCAGCTGTTAAAATTCAGTCCTGACTATGTGTTATACACTAGGGATGCAAAGTCATGTGAGAAGCAGTCCCAGATTAAGGGTCAGTCGTTCAGTTGGGGGAGGCAGCATGTGTTTATATAAGTGTATAGAAAAAAACCATTGCTTGTTCTCTCTGTTACATTGTTGTGCTTCTTCCAGTTCTCCTCACTTTGCTTTGTATCAGCTTCTCTGGATTTGGCACATTTAATCTTTCTTGTGAAGCAGTAATTGGTCATCACTTTCATGGGCCACATTTCATCCAGTCATCTCCAGCTCATGGGCACTCACTTCATTACCACTTCTTTGCTAATACAAAAGTGCTGCATATAGAGGTCAATTTTTTTGTTGATACATTTCATTTTTATGTCCCCTTTATTTCTAACTAAGTCCTTGCCTCTCCCATTACTAGCAAGCTATTTCTTGTAACCAAGAACAAAATAGCAATGTTTGTAGACTTTCATATCTGGAAGGGCCCTTTGACTAGCAACTTCATATCATAGCCTCAGTTTCCTTTTCTGTAAAAGAAGGTGGGTGGAGTAGATAATCTCTAAGGTCCCTTTGGCTCAAAATCTTTGATCCAATGACCCGTCGAGATGACCCAGTCCAGTCCTCGGGTCCCCCACAATGAGCTTGAGAAGTGGATGCAGTTTGCCCAAGGTCACCCACGTGGCAGATAGAAAGGAACAAGATTTCAGAACCCAGGGCCACAGGGCCAGTGCTCTTTCTACTCAGCCTCCCTACCCATCACAACAAGATGATGGTCCATCTCTTCAGGAAGGAGTAGGGAGTAAGAAGAAGGATTATGGCCTTGAACCACCTCTGGTGTGTTGTGTGTTGTGTGTGTGTGTGTGTGTGTGTGTGTGTGTGTGTGTGTGTGTGTGTGTGTGTGTGTGTACTATCTAGGGCTGAAGAGCTGGGGGCAGTAACAGGACATTTTCCTCTATTATGGCCATGAAGGATAGACAAGACTCTCCATTTTCAAATAACACCAACTCTTATGTCTGTGACCCCGGCTTGCTAACAACCATGCCAGGTTTATTATCTTTCATTTTACAGATGAGGAAATTAAGGCCCAAGGGGAAGGGCTTGTCCAAAGTTCACACAGAGATGAAGAGACAGGCAAGATTTGAATGTGGGTTGGCTTCTGACTCCAAGCCTCTCACTCATTCCATTCCAGCATCACCAGCAAGCCGAGACTATACAGCTCCTAGCCCTTTCTCCCTGTGACTGTAGCTTCCCCTATAGACATGTGGTGTCAGTAGAAGGATGCTCTATCCCTTGCGTGGCTTTCTCTGCATGCACAGATCTGCTCATATTCCCTGGCTGGCACCCGTTCTCCCTGCAATAAGGCTTTGGTGAACCTATCGTAAGCTCCAGGGAGAGAGAGAAGGGGGAGAGAGAGAGAGAGAGAGAGAGAGAGAGAGAGAGAGAGAGAGAGAGAGAGAGAGAGAGAGAGAGAGAACCAATCCCTCTTCATATCCATCCTTCCTTCCCCCACCCCCTTGGAATGGAGTAGTTTCATCTCTATTCCCCCCCATCTCCCCCACCCCATCTGTTAGCTAGTGGGTCCCCACTGGTCCTTCCGAAAGGAGATATTGCCCCCCCCCGCATTTGCTCTACTCCCTTCCTCCATCCACCTCAGCCCCTCTCCCCAAATCCAATCTCTACCTCCTTCCCCAGTCTCCCCCCCTCAGATGTGTGCCCCCCCCACCAGGAGACAGCATTTTCTAACTCTGACTCTATAGAGTCCCCGGCTCCAGCCTGAACAGAACCAGCTTCTTGGTCATCTCCGTCCTCGTCCTCAGAGCCAACTGCCAGACTGCTATGGATCGGAGACAGCCCCCTGGCTTGTGCCTGCAGTTTCTCGGCCCCTGGAGACTCAGCTGATCTTGATTTTTTTGGGGGGTGGGCATGGGTGTGTGAGGACTGGGGGTGAGGAGCATCCTCCCTCCTTTTACTGGTTGGGAATTTTTTGGGGGGATATTTTTCTTCCCTGACTCCACTCTGACCTGGACCTCTCAAAAGCTTTCTCTTCCATGAGAAGGTAGGTGTGTTTATTGGGGGAGGGGGGCTGATGGGATTGGCACATATCTGATTCTAGTAATTCGCTGGTGGTCTGGGGATTGTTCTTTTGAGGAGAGGCCTCCGGAGGCCCTCTCCCCACCCCCCCACCCTCACTGGTCCCATCCCTCCTTCTTTGCCATCTCAGTCCAGCACCTGTTTCCCTGAGGGAGGTGTTGGGAAGCAGGCGATGGGAAACTTTGATTCCCCCCTCCATCCCAGCTGTGATGAAAGTTCTTTCAGTGGTAATGCCGGCCGGTGTGTGCAGCTGGGCTGCCTGCCCCATTCAACAAGTCAGGCTGGAGGTGCTGGGGTAGGAGGCGGGGATGGCTTCCCCCTCCCCAGCAGCTTTGCAGTCCTGGCTCCCAGCTCCTGGCTTCCTCTGCTGGTCCTTCTGCGATCAGGGCTCTGTGACGCTGGCTGGAAAGCTGAGGGGCTCTGA
>WOXC01001223.1:0-16525 GCA_011680675.1 Gymnobelideus leadbeateri
TATATTTGAAACATCTAATGTTACGACCTCAAATTTCAGATCCGTTTCCTTCCTCCCTTGTCACCCATTCCTTCTTGGGAGATAAGTAATTCAGTATATGTTGTACATGTCTAGCTATGAAAAACATTATCATAGTAGATATATTGTACAAGGCTGCTTATAATTCCCTCCCACTCATCCCACCCCCCACCTGGTCCATTCCCTACATGATCCTATCCCTCTTCTATAGTGGGTACTTCCAACCTCCCCTCACCCCAAGGATGCCCTCCCATCCATCATCCCTCCTCCCATCCCCCTTCCCCTTATCCTGCTGCAGGTTGAGATATCCCATTTACTATGTATGTCATTTTCTCCCTGAACCAAATTCAGTTTGAATGTGGTTTTGCCTTTTTAGCCTTCCTTATTCTCCCCCTCTTTTGCAACCACTTCCCCTTGATTCTTCTGCATGGGATAGTTTACACTACCCTGTCTCTCCCCATCTCCTCTTGCCACTTTCCTCTCTCACCTCATAATTTCATCCCTTGGGTATTCTCCCTTCCCAACAAATTCAACCTATGCCCTCTATCCATATACACACACATTCACATATGTATTCATATGACCACATACCCTTCTTCCATTATTTTCATAGTGAGAAAGATATCATCAGTCACAGTTATTGCTTTTCCATATAGGAATATAAATAGTTCAACTTTGATAAGTTCCTTTTGATTTCTTTTCCCTGATTCCCTTCTCAGGCATCTCTTCCTTCTTGGGTCTGGGTGTCAAATTTTCTATTCAATTCTGGTTTTTTCCTGAAGAATGCTTGAAAGTCCTCTATTCCACTGAATGACCATATTTTCCCCTGAAACAAAATACTCAGTTTTGCTGGGTAGGTGACCCTTGGGTTCATTCCCAGTTCTTTTGCCCTCTGGAATGTCGTATTCCATGCCCTTCGATCCCTCAGTGTAGAAGCTGCCAGGTCCTGGGCTATTCTGATTGTGTTTCCACAATATTGAAATTGTTTCTTCTTGGCTGCTTGAAGTATCTTCTCCTTGATCTGGGGATTCTGGAACCTGGCTATAATATTCCTGGGAGTTTTCTTTTTGGGATCATTTTCAGGAGGTGATCTGTGGATTCTTTCAACCTCTATTTTGCCCTCTGGATCTAAAACATCAGGGCAGTTTTCCTTGAGAACTTCTTGAAGGGTGATTTCTAGGTTCTTTCTTTGATCATGGCTTTCAGGTAGTCCAATAATTTTTAAATTGTCTCTCCTGGATCTATTTTCCAGGTCAGTGGTTTTTTCCATGAGATATTTCACATTGCCTTCTAATCTTTCGTTTGTTTGGATCTGCTTAACAGCATCTTGATTTCTCATAAAGTCACTGGCTTCCATTTGCTCCAGTCTAACTCTGAAGGAATGAATCTCCTCAGTGAACTTTTGAGATTCTTTTTCCATCTGGCAAATTTGACTTTTTAAGGCATTCTTCTCCTCATTGCCCTTTTGGGCCTCCTTTGCCATTTGAGTTAGTCTATTTTTTAAGGTGTTTTCCTCAGTCAGGCTGTTGACCCTCGTTTCATACTTTTCCTGCATCCTTCTCATTTCTCTTTCCAATTTTTCCTCCACTTCTCTTATTTGATTTTTAAAGTCCTTCTTAAGGTCCTCTATGGCCTGCAACCCGCTCATGGTTTCCTCTGGGGCTTTTGGAGCAGGACTTCTGACCTCACAGTCCTTTTCCTGCTCTATGCCCCAAAATAGGAGTCTAGGGTTGCATTTTTCTGTTTCCTTTGCCTTGGCATGTTGCCACTTAATTGCTTGACTTTTGGGCTTGTTGCCACACTATGGCTTTAAGGCCAGCTAGAGGAATTTTCGTCCCAAACGTGTGGGGGGCAACTTCCGTTTCTGGCAAGCTGTAAACCCACCCAGGACTTCCACCCTAGATCACAATCCAGATCCAGGGAGGTTAAAGCAAGAGTGATTACCCCCCGAGACTGATCGCTGGATCTCCCTACAAATTTGCAGGCTGGGAGCGGGAGCTGCCTCTGAAAACTACAAAATGGCGTTTGTCCTCAGTGGCTTCTAGCCCCCAGTGGAGGGAGCTGACACATTCCCTAATACCAGTCCCAAAGTCCATAGGACACTAACCTCTTACTTTGTCCTAGGCAAGTCTATGTTGATAATTCTGGAGTCGCTACAGCTCCTGGTGTTCTGAGGTTCCTCCAGCTGGCTGCTGGCCCTGCCGCCCTGGGGCTAAAACCTCGGCTCATGCGGACCTGGGCTCGGCTCGGCTCGGCTCCTGTGCTCTGCGAGCTGCACACTGCCAGGTCCCAGGCCACTGCGCTGGTCCTTCCTGCAGGGCTGCTGGGCTGTCCTCAGCGGGAGTTTAGCTTCTCTGTGTCATTCTGTGGGTGCTGGGGCTCCAGAAGTTGTTCAGAGTCCCCTTTTACATAGTTTTGGGGGAATGTGGGGGCAGAGTGGCTTGGATGAGCTGTTTCTACTCCCTAAACTTTTATTTTTTGAGCCAAGTCATCAGAATAACAATAAAAAGATTATCAGAATCCTAGGATATTCTAGGCTTTATTTAGTTTCCTATTGGTAGTATCCTATTTTTATTGGCTTTTGCACCTGTAAGTAATGTATTTTTTTTTTTTTGCTTTTTGGAGGACAATTGGCTTTAAGTGACTTGCCCAATGTAATGCATTTTAAAAAATTATTTTTTCATCCTTATTCTTTTCTTGACCAACTACTTTCATGGCAGCATCATTTTTCTTTTCCATAATATATTTTAAATCATTGTAGCAATATTTTGCCCTTCAGACAAAGGAAATGCAAAGGTCAGGTGTAGGTTACAGCATGCTATCATAAATACATCTCTTCTTCCAAACTTCAATTAGTCAATGACTTTAGTAGTCACCCAGGGAATTCCAATGAATGCAAACAATATAGTTCAATACCAACAGTTTAATTGCAAAATTGGAAATGGAGCCCAGGTTGAAACAACAATATTTGAAAAAATTTTATGCTTCAGAATGACAATAATTTCTTTTTAAAAATTAATTAACTCACTTTTAGTTTACAACATTCAGTTCCATAATCTTTTGAGTTTCAAATTTTCTCCCCCCCTCTCCCCTCCCTCCCACCCCTATGATGGTGTGTAATCAAATATAAGATGTATAAATCCCTTCACATTAAACACTAGTCAGGTTGTAAAGGATTGTAACCAATGGACTGAACAATGGGAAAGAGGAATCAAAACAAAGGGAGCAAGTAATTTGCTTCAATTTGCATTCAGACTCTGTATCTCTTTTTCAGGGTGTGGATATCTCTTTCTATCATGAGTCTTTTGGAGTTTTCTTGTAACCTTATATTGCTGAGAGTAGGTCAGTCTATCAAAGTTAGTCATCATACATACATTGTGTCTGTAATTATGTCCTAATTTCTCCTGGTTCTGCTCTTTTCACTCAACATCAATTCATATAAGTCTCTTCAGGTTGTTATGAACTCTATCTGTTCTTCGTTTCTTTTTTTTTTTTAGGTTTTAAAAATTATGTTTAAACTCTACTTTTTTTTAAAACAAATGCTTTATTAACTTCTGTTTTACATCATTCATTTCCGCCAGATTTTGAGTTACAATCATTTTCCCCCCATTATTCCCCTACCCAACCTCCCAGAATAGTAGTCCCACAAGATATCACTTCCTCCAATCTGCTCTCTCCCATACCTTCTCCCATACCCCCATCGACTTTTCCATTAGAGGAAGGTGAATCTTTGTGTCCCAATGCCTGCACATCTTATCTCCCTATTACAAGCGAAAGAGTATTAATAATAGTATTTATATATATTTGAAACATTTAATGTTACGACCTCGAATTTCAGATCCATTTCCTTCCTCCCTTGTCACCCATTCCTTCTTGGGAGATAAGTAATTCAGTATATGTTGTACATGTCTAGCTATGCAAGACATTATCATAGTAGATATACTGTACAAGGCTGCTTATAATTCCCTCCCACTCATCCCACCCCCCACCTGGTCCATTCCCTACATAATCCTGTCCCTCTTCTATAGTGGGTACTTCCAACCTCCCCTCCCCCCAAGGATGCCCTCCCATCCATCATCCCTCCTCTCATCCCCCTTCCCCCTATTCTGCTGTAGGTTGAGATATCCCATTTAGTATGTATGTCATTCTCTCCCTGAACCAAATTCAATGAGAATGTGGTTTTGCCTTTTTGCCTTCCTATTCTCCCCCTCCCTTGCAACCACTTCCCCTTGCTTCTTCTACATGAGATAGTTTACCCTACCCTGTCTCTCCCCATTTCCTCTTGCCACTTTCCTCTCTCACCTCATAATTTCATCCCTTGAGTATTCTCCCTTCCCAACAAATTCAACCTATGCCCTCTATCCATATAACTGTAACCATGTACACACACATTCACATATGTATTCCTATGACCACACCCCCTTCTTCCATTATTTTCATAGTGAGAAAGATATCATCAGTCACAGTTATTGCTTTTCCATATAGGAATGTAAATAGTTCAACTTTGATTAGTTCCTTTTGATGTCTTTTCACTGATTACCTTCTCAGGCATCTCTTCCTTCTTGTGTCTGGATGTCAAATTTTCTATTCAACTCTGTTTTTTTCCTCAAGAATGCTTGAAAGTCCTTTATTCCACTGAATGACCATATTTCCCCCTGAAACAAAATACTCAGTTTTGCTGGGTAGGTGACCCTTGGGTTCATTCCCAGTTCTTTTGCCCTCTGGAATATCATATTCCATGCCCTTCGATCCCTCAGTGTAGAAGCTGCCAGGTCCTGGGCTATTCTGATTGTGTTTCCACAATATTGAAATTGTTTCTTCCTGGCTGCTTGTAGTATTTTCTCCTTGATCTGGGGATTCTGGAACCTGGCTATAATATTCCTGGGAGTTTTCTTTTTGGGATCTTTTTCAGGAGGTGATCGGTGGATTCTTTCAACCTCTATTTTGCCCTCTGGATCTAAAACATCAGGGCAATTTTCCTTGAGAATTTCTTGAAGGGTGATTTCTAGGTTCTTTCTTTGATCATGGCTTTCAGGTAGTCCAATAATTTTTAAATTGTCTCTCCTGGATCTATTTTCCAGGTCAGTGGTTTTTCCCATGAGATATTTCACATTGCCTTCTAATCTTTCATTTGTTTGGATCTGCTTAACAGCATCTTGATTTCTCATAAAGTCATTAGCTTCCATTTGCTCCAGTCTAACTCTGAAGGAATGAATCTCCTCAGTGAACTTTTGAGATTCTTTTTCCATCTGGCAAATTTGACTTTTTAAGGCATTCTTCTCCTCATTGCCCTTCTGGGCCTCCTTTGCCATTTGAGTTAGTCTATTTTTTAAGGTGTTGTTTTCCTCAGTCAGGCTGTTGACCCTCATTTCATACTTTTCCTGCATCCTTCTCATTTCTCTTTCTAATTTTTCCTCCACTTCTCTTATTTGATTTTTAAAGTCCTTCTTAAGGTCCTCTATGGCCTGCAACCCACTCATGTTTTCCCCTGGGGCTTTTGGAGCAGGACTTCTGACCTCACAGTCCTTTTCCCGCTCTATGCCCCCAAAATAGGAGTCTAGGGTTGCATTTTTCTGTTTCCTTTGCCTTGGCATGTTGCCACTTAATTGCTTGACGTTTGGGCTTGTTGCCACACTATGACTTTAAGGCCAGCTAGAGGAATTTTCGTCCCGAACGTGTGGGGGGGCAACTTCCGTTTCTGGCAAGCTGTAAACCCACCCACAACTTCCACCCTAGATCACAATCCAGATCCAGGGAGGTTAAAGCAAGAGCGATTACCCCCCAAGACTGATCGCTGGATCTCCCCACAATTTGTAGGCTGGGAGCCGGAGCTGCCTCTGAAAACTACAAAATGGCATGTCTCCTCAGCGGCTTCTAGCCCCCAGGGGAGGGAGCTGACGCATTCCCTAATACCAGTCCCAAAGTCCATAGGACACTAACCTCTTACTTTGTCCTAGGCATGTCTATGTTGATAATTCTGGAGTTGCCACAGCTCCTGGTGTTCTGGGTTTCCTCCAGCCGGCTGCTGGCCCTGCCGCCCTGGGGCTAAAACCTCAGCTCATGCAGACCTGGGCTCGGCTCAGCTCGGCTCGGCTCCTGCGCTCTGCGCTCTGCGCGCTGCTGGCTCCCAGACCGCTGCGCTGGTCCTTCCTGCAGGGCTGCTGGGCTGTCCTCAGCGGGAGGTTAGCTTCTCTGTGTCGTTCTGTGGGTGCTGGGGCTCCAGAAGTTGTTCACAGTCCTTTTTTACATAGTTTGTGGGGAATCTGGGGGCAGAGAGGCTTGGAAGAGCTGTTTCTACTCTGCCATCTTGGCTCCGCCCCTGTTCTTCATTTCTTACAGCATAATAGTATTCCATTACATTCATATACCACAACTTGCTCAGCCTTTCCCCAATTGATGGGCATCTCCTTGATTTCCAATTCTTTGCCACCACAAAAAGAACTGCTATAAATGTTTTTATGACAATAATATCTTGAAAGACAAGTAGGAATGGACAAGACTAGGTTTGTAATTCAGTTGACAAAAGGAAAATTCAAATAGTGATTGAAAAATAAATATATCTGAATATGAATTATTTTGTTCTTAACATTTGTGCTGTTTTAGATCTAAGATAACAAGTATCTATGGTGCCTAACACATAGTTGATGTCTAGTAAATATTTTTTAATTGGACATGGTTCAAATAAAGTTCAGTAACTCACCATTTGGCTAGAGTTAGGTAAAGGTCAAAGGTGTTTGAATAGTTCTGAACTGTTAAAATATTGAGAGTTAATTAATTAAAAAAGAAATCAGGCATAGCATGAAAAAATCTAGTAAATGAATCTAGCAAAAGAAATAGTTTGTATGATATTGCACAACAAGCATATCATTAACATTAACAGATAAGATAAAACAATTTTTGCTCCCAGTTTTCTCACACATGCTCATTTGCTCTAACTTTGCACTTCAGAAATTTTATTTTTAGTGAAAAAAATGTTATTTATTCAAAAGCTTAAGTGCTTTAAAAAACAAACAAAAAAATCCAAGTTTATAAAGTCTGCACATGAAAAATTAGAATAGATTTTTATTTCTAGGCACTGGCTTTTGGCTCCATATAAAATGCAAGATACCCATAAAGGACATTTGAACCTTTAGACTTTAATATCATTCCTGAATGTGTTTATAGAAAAGTTGTAAGTGGAACTAAGGAATGAGACAAGAAGACTTACTAAGTCAGGTGTGAAGCTAGGTGGTACAGTGGATAGAACATCAGTCCTGGAGTTAGGAAGACCTTAGTTCAAATCCAGCCTCAGACAATTAATAACTGTGTGACCCTAGGGAAGTCAATTATCTTCTGTTTGCCCTAGTTCTTCATTTGTAATATGGGGATAATAATTTCACCTCCTCCTAGGTTTGTTGTGAGGGTTAAATGAGATAATACTTATAAAGTGCTTAGCACAGTAGTGTAGTAAATGCTATTTAAATATTAGCTATTACTATTATTTGTAGACTAAGAGTACATAGAAGAGATATGTGCTGAAGTGTCAGTGTTATGGGGGCCTGAAGGTATTTATTCATAAGGTATCTGAATGAGAAGAAGATACCAAAGGCATGGGAAAACAAACCCTCAAATCTTATTAATACCAAAAATACAATCAAAGGATCACAAAGAGAAAATCATTAACCACTAATCTATATATCTTCTTTCATTTATATACAATTTTAGGAGAATATATTCTGTATCAAGAACATTCTCAGTTAAGATGTAAATAGGGAATAGGTATATTTTTTATATGGGGTATGGCATAGAGTGCATCATATTGGTTAAACAACATTCCTCCTATTATCTTGTGACAATCTAATGCAAGGAAATGAAAAAAAATCACTTAACCTGGGCAGACATGGATAGGGTGTGATCTATATTGCTGAAATGAACATCTGAATGAATGAGATCTCATTTGTTTGAGTATTCGATCAAGGACAATATCAGTAACTATAACAGAGAACTAGAGAATTTAGAACAAAAGACAGCCCTTTCCTTCTTAGAGGTGACTAAATTTGTCTTATAGATTAAATTGAAATGCTACATTTAATCATACTAAAAAGGACACACAATATTTAGGCATGACATTTTCCAAGTATTTTCTATTTATATTTCCAAAGCATTTAGTTTGATCTCTCTACTACAGAGCTAGGAATGAACTGTCACAATCCCATGATGATCATATCAGTATAAGTATATGGTGAGAGGAAGGATATGTCTATTTTCCATTATGTGCTTGGAGAGACACTAAGCATGAGTTATGCATCATTGCCTGTGGATAGAGGTTATGAGAGGGGCTATGGAAGGTATTTAAGAGAACGCATAGGAAATAAAGGACAAACAGGGCACAGCACTGTGATAATATCTTTGGGTGTATCTCTTCTGGGATAGTCCATTGGTTTGCCTGCCAGAAGTCTCTCCACAACCACAGTACTCCCCACTCACCTGTCAAAATGATTTTCCCAAAGAGTATAGCATTTCTGATGATATCACTCCTACCCCCTCAATGCAATAAATTCCAGTCAAATACAAAATCCTGTTTGGTATTTAAAGTACTTTAGAGCCTGGCCCCCAATTTTTCCAATTTTCTTACACCTTACAGTCCCTCACCTATATACTCTTTTATCCAGTGACATTGGCCTCATTGATGTTCCTTGAACAAGATACTCCATCACTCAATTCCAGGCATTTTCTCTGGCTGTCCCCCATGCCTAGAATGCTTTCCCTCTTCATTTCTGCCTCTTGGCTTCCCTAGCTTCCTTCAAGTCTTAGCTAAAATCCTACTTTCTAAAATCCTATTTTCCCAATCTCCCTTATCTATCATCATCATATCTAATTAGGTGCTAGAGCCTTTTGATTCTATATCTTATACTACCTTATATATCTACCCCCTCTCTTCCATTCCTAGTCCCACAGCTCTAGTTTAAACCCCAATTACCCACTACCATTTCCCTAGTCCTTCCAGTTTTGAAACCAAGATCAAACAAATGTTGCTGTTATTTCTGATAGGGATGTGTCAGTCTGGTTCCCTATGGCTCTAATGTCTAATTTCTTTAATTTTAAGTGAGGAAAGGCTATACCCCAGTTCCATTTAACCACCAATATTCATATTGCATTTTCAGAAATTAATATTTACTTTAAAGAGATATTAATACACATATAAGCATCTTGTTCCTCCAACATATGGAACATAATACAACTCCCTGAACCACCTCAATCTCTTGGGAGGGGATTAGGTTCTTAAGTTAGCTCCATTGCTATGAAGCAAAATCTAAGTTCTAAGTCCAAAACTCTTCTTGGGCTTTGGTCCCAGGAACTCATACTTCTCCAGGCTTCTCTGGTGGACTGGTTGTCTATAATATCCTGCCTAGAATCCCAACTCCAAGGTTTCTACAGCTCAAATTCTCAGTCCAGGGGAGATTACAACCCAAATCTGAAAAGGACAAATAAAGACAAACAAGACCAATACTTAAGTATATTGAATAACAAAAATCCATTCGTCTAAATCATAACAGAAGAAGGTATATAGAGGAGAATGTATAACGAAAAAGTTTAAAAAGGTATATATATATATATATATATATATATATATATATATATATATATATATATATATCAGAAAATATAGAATGAAGAGATACTCTCATTAGAATAAGGTAACAGCTCAACCAAGAAAGAAAATCCCAGATCTCAACCAAGATGAGGTCAAGTCTGTAGTGTAGCAAACTTAAAAAAGACATGATGAAGACTGTCAGTTCCTCTCATGTCTTCCCAGAGTCTTTTCCTCCATCGAAATGAAGTAGGGTTGACCTCTCTCATCTTCTCTTTAAAAGCTGGAAGTGAAAAGTGCCTGAAGTCTAAAGAGATTCAGCAACTAGAAGGTAACTCAAAGAAGACTGAAGAGAACATTATGTAACTCATGAGAACTCAAAGAAGACTAGAGTTGTACTGCTCTCACCAACTTTACCCTACTCCTCAGAGCACAGGGCTCATCACTACCAATGGGTTTTGGGTCTAGGGTTATATTCATGCAAAGATTGTTTTACAATTGCATTTTATATTTAATCATCCAACTATTTGGATAGAATCCTGTGTGTTTTATAGTTTGTAATTATTATAAAGTTTCTTTTTCTATTTCTTCCTGCTTGATTTTGTTGGTAATGAGCAGAAATATTGAAGGCTTGTTTGAGCTTATTTTATATTTTGCAAATTTACTGGGGTTGTTAATGATTTTTGTTAGCTTTTTTAGTTGAATCTCTATGGTTCATTAAATAAACCATCACATGAATCAATCAAATCCATCATATCACCTGAAAAATATTTTTCCTATATGCTTATGCTTCTTCCTTCTATTTATTTTTCTTATTTCATTGTTGTAGTTAGCATTTTTTTTTTGCTTTTTTGGAGGGCAACTGGGGTTAAATGACTTGCCCAAGGTCACACAGCTAGTTAAGTGCTAAGTGTCTGAGGCCAGATTTGAACACAGTCCTCCTAACTCCAGGGTCAGTGCTCTATTCACTGAGCCACCTAGCCTCCCCTATAGTTAGCATTTTTAATCAATATTCAATAGCAATAGGTATCACAAAAGGGCATCCTTACTTCACATCTGCTCTTATTGGAAACGTTTCTACGTTTTCCCCATTACAGATAATGCTTTCTCTTGGTCTTAGATCTATACTGCTTATTATTTTAAGGAATGTTCTTTTTTATTTCTATGCTTTCAAGGATTTTTAAATTTTCCATAGTCACATAATTTCTTTGGATGTTGAAGAGTTACAAACGTCAGTCAGTCATCAAACATTTATGAAGTGCCTACTATGTGCCCCAAAGGGGCAAAAGATAGACCTTGACCTTAAGGAACTTGCACTCTAATGGAGGAGAGAACATGCAAACAATTATATCAAAAGCTAGCTATACATAATTAACAGAAGGATGGCACCAGAATTAAAAGGGGCTAGCACATTAAGGAGTCCAGGAAAAGACGTGAGCCCAGATGAGGAAAGAAAACATTTGAGGCAGGGGTGAGCCAGAAAAATATCCTGGAGCTGAGATATGGAATAATTTATTTGTGGAACAGCAAGGAGGCCAGTGTCACTGGACTATCAAAAGGTGTCTTGTTTACTTGAAAAGTGCCTTTCAAGAAGTAAGGTATAAAAAGACTTGAGATTTATGAGGGAACTAGAATATTGAGATTTTTTAATGTTAAGGTTTTTGTATTTGGTCATGGGGGAAATAGGGAGTCACTGGAGTTTGTTGAGTGGGGAGATCAGGATACAACACAGTCTCACCTATGCTATAGAACAGTAAATTTGTTGACTGAATGGAGGATGCATTGGACCGGGGAATTACTTGAGTCTTGGTGTGAGGTGTTGAATACCTACACTAGAACTTTACCAATGTCAGAGGAGATATGGAAACATAGTTGAGAGATGATCAAAAAGTAATATAGACAAATCTTAAAAACAGATTTTCAATGAGCAACCAATTCCCTATTTTACTAGTCATGTGAATACCTCCAACTTTTAATATCTATTTTTTGGACCTCTTTGAATGTTTCACTTTCTACTTTGTGCAATCTTACCTGCAAGTCAATGCTTCAAGTAATTTGGAATCAGATAACTATGTTTTATTTAATTTTTAGATACCGAGCATTTAGGATAATATCTGTAATGAAAGCAGTTGCTTCATATTGGATTGAACACGATAAATAACTAGAGTATCACTAGACTGAGAGTTCTTAACATGGGATCCATGAACTGAATATTTTTTCATAATTTTACTCCAGTGTAATTGCTTTTCTTTTTAATGCATTAAATATATCTTATTCCGAAAAGAAATCAATAACCTTCACTAGATTGTCCCCCCGTCCCAAATTAATGCTCCTGGAATGGTTAAGAACCCCCACAATATCTTGGATTCCAGCTCTGACATTCAACAAATCTGTGTCTTTGTGATTCTAAAGCTCTCAAGGAATGACAGTAAAGAAAAAAATATCAAGCACCAGGGAAAGCCAGGAAAAGAAACATTTTTCAGAAGGTGGGCTTTTTAATGACCTTCAAAATATAAAATTCAGGAAGATCCCTACTGTGTAGAGCCCACTCTTTTCATATGGACTATGAAATAAAAAGTATGGGAAACAACAAGGACAATAAATACATTTTTATTTCCTTATTTCTTCCTTAACATTTCTTAATCAAAAATGAGAATTAAATTCTTTGAATTTCACATGAATAATGTGATTGGCTTCATGTAAATTTCTTTTAATTTAAAAATTTCCTGAATCAAGCAATAAGAAACAAATGTTTGAAATATTTATTTAAAATATGATTGGTAAGTGCATCAATGTAAAATGACTTATGCTACATGAAATTTTACCCATTAGTGTTGCATTTCAATGAACATTACTTATAGGTCTTTAAATGTTACTCTCTGGAATATATTAAAACCTAACTAATTCATTGGTCATTTAGAATCCCTGCCAATAGCTTTTTTAGCATAAATGGAGGCTATCAGGAGGGGCAATAGGAAGAATCAAGCCAAATTTGCCATTTCTGATGTAAGCAGGTACATTTTCTCTAAAATACTAATTAAAACACAAGATTCATTTTAGGAGAAGACAATCCCCATTTGTTTCCTCAAAGAGAGGAAATTAGTTGCTTTTTAAATGAATCAAAATGATGACAACTTAACATAATGTAAAAACATGGTATATTTCCTGGCACTATATTTGAGAAGTAGAGAATAGAAGACTGTTAAACAGTTAGGTGTTTTTCACCTAGAAAAGGAGTAATAATTCAGAAAATTTTACTAAGAAGGATCTGGAATCAAGTTAGGATAGAGCAAAGATCATATAGTTAAGTGGAAAACTGATTTTATTGTATTTTAACATTTATAACTATTTATATAAAGATGAAATCTTCCAGTAGAGATAGCAGAATATAGTATATAATTCATTGGGTTATGAATCAAGATAGCCTGCATTCATATACAATCAATCAATCATCATTTATTACATATGTATTCTATAGCAAAAAGAAAGTTAGGTGTTACTAATACAAAGACAAAAATGAAATAATCTTTGCTCTTGGGGAGGTTTCATTAAATTGGGAGAGATATGTATTGCATAAAAGAATAATGGGAGTCATTCCAAAGAATGGCATCTTCCATATAACAGCTATAGTAAGGTACTTCTCTAGGTGAGCTGAATTTGAACCTTGATCCCTCATACTGATTTTAATACTTTTTGCTTCTTTCCTTGAGCATAAGTGAATGAATATAAATTCAGAGAGAGATGAGTGTAATCCTTAAAGGAAACCTTGTGAATTTTCAAAGTCCAGATATCTTGGATACCTTGGTCAGAGCCAACTAGTGGGAAGAGGGGTTTCTGCACTAAGAATGGCCACCAATAAGGAGAGGACATTAATCTTTGCTCTAGTTGATGGAAGATATGAATTTAGAAGAAAATTATTGAATAGGGTAGAGACAAGATGAAATGTAAAATTTCTGTCTACTTCAGTATTCTCAACTGTAAATTGAGGATAATAAAAGCACCTATCTCCCAGAGTTTTAATGAGGATCAAATGAGATAATATTTGTAAAACACTTACCACAGGACCTGGTACATACAAGGCAGTTAATTAGTATTCCTTCTTTTCCTTCCTTCCCTTCTTCTTTCCTTCCTTCCTTCCTTCTTTTCTTTTCTCTCTCCCTCTTTCCTTTATTCTTTTCTTCCTTCTTCCTCCCTTTAAGGAAGAACATACAGGGAGTTTCAGATGTACTAATCTGATGTTGGCCTGCAGTGTGTAAGAAAGTGCAGACTTAGTGTGTTGTTTGGTTGGTCTTTTAGTATACAAGAATTGGGACTAAAAAAAAAAAAAACCTACCCATAGAGCTAGCTGTGACTACTCATTTACATTGAAATGGAGGCTGATTGTAAAATTGCCCATGTTAAGAAATGGAAAATACTAGTCTAACTATCCAGGTTCAATGCTGAAATATTATTAACACTTGTATAAAATTCATGAAATATTTCATCTATATCTATCTATCTATCTATCTATCTATCTATCTATCTAACTACCCATCTATAATTGCATTCAACTTTACTAAATAAGCCTTAGGAGTACACACCTAAAATTTAAAAAAAAAATCTAAATGCTTCTCTCATCTGCAAATGTCAGATCAGGACGCAGGAAGGTGAACTGCAAGCAGTTAGAGCTCAGGGATAATTTCCAACCACCTTTGTTCTTTGGATGGAATAACCATCTGTTCTATAAAGCTCTAGGTAGGAGCTTCAGAGGAGAGGGAAGCAATGGAGAGGTTAAAAAACGAGGGAGAAAGGATTGGCAATGAGAGTGGGGAGTAGGAGAAAAGCACCATTCTACTCTCAGAAATTCATAAGCAAAGTGACCTAATCACTCTTCCCCAGCAGTACTTCTCTAGCACCCCAGTGGATTTCTAAATAAAGTTTGTACAACTTTTATGACAGGACCATTGGGATTTTCTGAGCCAGTTCATGACCTAGGGTTTATCTATTATATTCCTTACTGGTCTCTATATCTTATATCAGAATTGTTGAGCATGGGGAGTGAGGGTGACAAATTTGGTACATAGTCTGATTACATGTCAATTTTAGTGTAAATTATTTTTCATATTACAGTTCAATCCAACTCTGAATAACCAAAACAATAAACATAGTCTAATTATGATTTTACTGGGATTTCATCTTAAATAATTTGAAAGTAAGGTCTGCTGAGGTGCTGTTAGTGGGAATGGAAGAAAAGAATAAGAAAGGCAAGTAAGTTCAAGAAATTATCAAAGAAAACTAGCCTGAAATTCTAGAACCAGAGGGTGAAATAGAAATTGAAAGAATCAACCAATCACTTCGAGAAAAATATCTCAGAAAGAAACTCTTAGGAATATTATAGCACAATTCTAGAGTTCCCAGGCAAGGAGAAAATATTACAAGTAGTCAGGAAGAAACAATCCCTGTATTGTGGAATCACAATGAGGATAACACAAGATCTATCAGCTTCTACATTAAGGAACTGAGGGAATTGGAACATTATGTTCCAAAGGTCAAAGGAGATAGGATTAAAACCAAGAATCACCTATCCACCAAAACTGAGTATAATACTTCAGGGGGAAAATGGATATTCAATGAAATAGAAGACTTTCTTTTTTTTATAATAAAAGAATTTTTATTATAAAGCATTGACTTGACAAGTTAGGCACTCCGTACCCCTGAAACTTAAAAATATGGGGTGGGGGAAGCAGCATTAAGTCGACCAAAAACATTTATTCGGACAATGCTTCCTTTTACCTTCTCCCTGTTTTCTCTTTTTCTCTAGGTCAGAGCTTGCCATTATCCTACCCATTCTAAAAAGGGTAGGGATGTGAATCAGTTCAATTTAGGCATCAGGCCTTTCTAACATCCATCCTTAAGCTCTGGAGCACCATAGAGTATATCCACCACTTCCTTTCTAGGGGACACTTGTAGATTGCTCTTCCTCAGGGAGAACATTAGTTTGAGGTGCAAGTATGGGCATCATTTCTGGTGGGGGTCCACTCTCTTCCTTAAGGTGGTCTCGATATAGCCTTTGAAGACAGGCCAGCTCTCTCTCAGGTGGCTGCTGCCAATTGTACCATTGATACCAGGAGGTACCTGCAGCTAGGGATGGAGCCACTGGGGTACATCCCACAGCTCCATGGGAGTTGCTGAAATCAGTATCCCCGTGGCTGTACCTGTGGGATGTGGTAACTGAGAAAACCATGGTCTCTGGCCTTCAGGATAGCCTCTGTCAGCTTCTTATGCTGCTTCATACAGACACCTATGTATGGGGCATGGAAGATGACACCTGTGTGAGCACACACAAACTGTTCCAAGAGCTTCACATTTCTAAAGTCCATGTGGAGCTTCTGATCACGGCAGATAGGGCAAGGGTTCCCAGCAACTTTGTTCCCTTGAATGCATGTCTTACGGGTTCGCTGTGGTGGGATACCACCTTTGTGGTTTTGTCTATAGTCAGCCCAGACTGGACGGGAGCCATATCCAGCCAGGTATTCTTCAGTTTCCAGATATTCCCAAGGAGCATCCTGATAGAGGGAGACAGAAATGGAAGATTCTTCGTCACGGGGAGCTTTGGTGCATAGAGGCCGGGAAGTAGCCTGCACCCAGGGGACCCCTTGGACAGGTGTGAGGCCCGAAAGCCACCTAAGCAGAAGAGTTAGGAGAGAGGTGGCCATCTTGGTATATGGCTAAGGGAGGTGGGCAAAATAGAGGACTTTCAATCATTCTTTTTTTTTTTTTAAAGCAATTGAGGTTAAGTAACTTGCTCAAGGTTACACGGCTAGTCATTATTTATGTGTGGGTGCTCATTTTCTGAGGCCGGATTTGATCTCGGGTCATCCCAACTCTGAGGCTGGCGCTCTTACTCACTGCGCCACCTAGCCGCCCCTTTAGGGCAATTGGGGTTAAGTAAGTTGC